>QJPP01005008.1:96294-146119 GCA_003996215.1 Jaltomata sinuosa
ACACACAATAGCTGCCCCCATGTCGGGTTCCAGCCTCACACATCCAACTCTCACCAGGCCAAAGCTACTCAGCAAGCATACCAGCCCTAGAAGGATAATTCTATGCCCGCAGACTCGCGGACATTCCCAAAATCCCACCTCTCTATCGTTCCAGAGTCAACATAGGTCTCACAGGCACACACAAGGCTCAAATAAAATACTATCGCGCAAGTACTACAAAAGCAACGGAGGAACAAAATACGGCGGACATGAATAAAGCGGTCGAGGTCTGTGGTACCAACCTAATAAACTAACCCAAGGATGCCCATTAATACAATTTTATCCTATATATGCGGAGTCTAGGGAAAATAAATCGTAACCTATCTATCATCCGATGACAAGCTTGAACCTCTCCGAAAAAGCTCCAACACGAAATCAAACTCGAACTCAGGCTTGAATAACTTGACGTAGATAATTGATGTTTTTGTGGTGCTTTAACAAAAACACCAACCAATCATCATTTCCCCTCCTTAACACAGTATCTTAACACAATATATTTGGAAGAACAACTTTTTAACTAAGGGAGAAATTGTTGTTGAATCCGTGTAAATGTACATACACACAGTTAAGTAATTGCCAAAAATGCCTAAAGTTCTACCTAACTACTAATGATTATATAGTGATAAAGGCAAGTGATGCCACCTAATTTAGGAAAGCTTGCTGTTGTCCACTCCCTCCACTTCCACGTGGGAGTCGAGTGGAACCACAAATTCATTATTATCCCATTAAGTATATATTCGGGTATTGCATAAATTCGTGGTAAAATATATATAACTTTTCAAATATATCATAATTAATAGAAAATTATTTCCAATAAAACCTACTATATTATACAATGTATACAAACCTTATAAAATAAGTACATACACAATTATATCATAATAAAAGTATTATTCATAGACCTTTAAAATACTTTAAAAAGATAATAAAAAAATATAACTTTAAAATAAAATATTTTCAAATATACTCACGATGCTAATAATATTCTTAAATTTAGGTTCGCAATTCACCATCGCACGATTTTGATACTCAAGAACTCTCTTGGAACCCTCCCTTATGTTTTCTCACTACTTCAGAACTGAAATGGCGTTTTAAAACGTGAAGTTGAGGCTTTAAATCGATTTTGACCCGACCCGGTTCGCGACCCAATTTCTGCCAGACAGTCCACGGTAAAACAGTCATAACTTTTTACTCCGAGATCAGTTGGACGTGAGGTTTTATGCGTTGGAAACTAGACTCGTAGACCTTCAATTTGGTATTTTGGGGGACTTCTAACGCTTTATATATTGAGAGAAAAGCTCTGAGACATTTTACCCAAAGTTCAGAAAATTTATTAAAGAAACTTACGATAACTTTTGCCGACTTGCTTGACTTCAAAACTTATCATACGACCAAACAAATGGACCCGGCACTGAACTACTGGTCCCGAAAAGCCTTAAATGACTTGGGGCCACTACAAACAAGCTCTAACGGTACAAGAAAAATGTATACGTGGAAATGACCGGAAGAGTCATTACACCATCGGCTTAAAATAGAGCATGTCCAAGCAGTCTAAAAAAGAGAATACAAAAATGAGAGCATAAACAATAAAAAATTAATCTGAAATGAGAGCAGCACACAACACATAACAGATTGAACAGTAATGCCAACAAAATAATGTGGAATACAAAAATACAGAAACTATGGAATAGTGTTAATACAACTGGTAAGAAAGAAGATCCAAGTACTGCCACCATCCCTATCCCACAGAAAAGCAAGAGAACACTCATCTTCCAACTAACCTTATACCCTACTCCACAACCTCCAAACCCACCTAGCTAAGGTCATATCTTTGGTAAGCTAAATATGTGCCATATATTGCTTAATCACCTCCCTCCCCAATACTTATTTGGCCTACTTCAATGTAACACCTCTATAGCACCTTGGAATTTAGAACCTACACTTACACCGTTCTTAGCTTAGCTCAGTCCAAATCAAGGTTACGGTCAGTGCATCGAACTGTAAAACCTTTACAAACAGTTTGAATTTTACTTAAATTTTGACAGACCGTAGCATAGTCCATGAACCTAATCCATGGTTCGTGAGACAGACTATACGATAGGGAGTCCAAACTTTTAAAAAGTTTATTGGGCATTGTCATTCCACTTTGTTCAGTTAGGGGGTATTTTCATCCTTTCTTAAATTGAGCCCCCTCCCTCTGACTTTTAAACTCCCCTAAAGGATTATTATTCAGAACTAGTCAATAGTTTTCCCCTTCCTTTGCCTCAACTCCAGCACTCAAGGGTTTCAAGAAAAGTAAAGGTAAGGATCAAAACAAGGTTTTCCTCAACTCTCTCTTCAAGTTCTTCTTCTTCAAGGTATGTTAGGTTGTCGAGCTCCATATAAACCTACAAGTTTATCCTTCTCATATCAGGATAAGTTCTTGTGATGATTTAGGTCTAGAATAAGATCCCTTATCAATCTAGTAATTTTTTTAGTTCTTCTAGTATACTCCATGAAGTCCCCTACAATCGTTCTTATTTTCATGATTTACCTAACATATGTGTTTCCATGGTTTTCTTTTCATGAACTTGTAAATCTATAAACTTTATGGAATTTATGAAGTACCATGATTCTTAAAGAATTAAGGTCCTATTGGAATGTTGTGAATTTTACGAACTTCAGTTATATAGTTGTTTCATAACACTAATACATGGCTTTTCCTCTTGATACAAACCCTCTCATTATTGTTTCAAGTTAGATGTTTTAATGTATTTTACATGAATTCTCTAAGTACAACCTTGATTAAGGACATGAATTCCCCACAACATCCATAAGTCCCTCTATGTTATGAATATTTGAACTTATAAGTTATGGTATAATGGTACCAATCTTTCATGAATCTCTGCCTAAGCTAATGGATAGTTGATGGTATGAACATGAACCCAACGTGGTTAATTTATGATCATGAGACAAAAGACTAAGTTATTAACTCCAGTAAAAGGGATAAATTGACATAATATAGGCTTAAAAAAATTAGATGGTTAATCGAGAAGGTGTGGTTCGTAAGGGGATTATTACCTAAAACTATGTTTTGCTAAAGTAGGTATAGTTCATTTCATAAATTCGGACAACTTTTCATGTTTTCCCTTAATAAGGATGATTAGTGCTTTTCACATTGTTATATATAGAACATACTAATCCATGCGGTAATCATGGATTGGTTCCTAATCGATCGGGGGTTGATCAGACCCACATAACCCATGGTGTATTTATATAATCATGTCAGTTATACCATCTACTTCCACAGTTAAACAAAGATGCTAATGTAAGTTCTTATCTCCATAGTTGATGATTCATGTCTATGCCCATTTCATGTCTTATTGCTCAAATTGTTGTTATTTCAGTTTCATGTATGTACTATGCTATGTTTCCCCCAATACCATCACTGAATACCATACATTTCATGTATTGATGTCTTTGGTGTTGTATGATTTCATAATGCAGATTCAGGTACACATGTTCATGATTTAACACATCGCTAAGCTTCTCATGTTTAGCCATTAGTGAGCCCTTTATCCTTCCTAGGGGCTTAGTCTAGATATGTTAGTCAGTTCAGTTTCTTAAGGTGTGTCGGGGCCTTTTCCCATTAGACATTGATTCATCTATTTAGAGGCTTCATAGATGGTTGTAGTTGTCAGACTTATATTGGCATCAACTTTACCTTACATGTCCTTGGGTTACCAACATATGGCTTCTCACATAACTAATGGAGTGGTTTCATCTTTAATTATGTTTTTATAAGTTACCTGCTTCTTATGCATATTATAGTTAGATGCTCATGATGTATGCCAACAGGTTCACTCAGGCCAATGATTGTCTCGGGTGTTGACCACGTCAAGGGTCTCAACTCTGGGCATGACAAACATAGTATTAGAGCAGTAGGTTCAAGTATCTTAGGGTGTCTATAAAGCCGTGTCTAGTAAGATCCTTTTTATGGGTGTGAAGTGCACCATACTTATAATAGGGAAGATACATGATATTAGAAAGTACCTCCCTTCTTTCATACTCTAGTTCTTATGATAGAGTGAAACTATATGAATAGTTCTAATTTGGGCTTTTACGTGTTTCAGACCATTCCTCCAAAAAGAACTTCCAACATGAGGACTGCTACCAATACTGAGATTATTACTAGGGACAATGTCAGCAGCATTTCTCTACCCCACGGGATACAGACCAGGAATCTGGCCAAATTCTAGAGTCGAGGCTCTATATGTGTCATCTAGTCCAGTGAGGGACCAGGGAAATCTGCTCCTTAGCCTCCTGGCACTGTTTCTACTGAGTTAAGTTCACAGGAGCCATCTAAATGATCACCTAGATAGTTGCAGCTCAGTCCCATAGTCATGGTACAGTCCCTGCTAGTTCCAGCTCTCATGACTCCTCAGACACTATGAAGATTCAGTAATTCCTTAGAATTAACCCCTCAACCTTCATAAGGTCCAAGGTTAAGGAGGACCCATAAAAATTTATTAATGAAATTCAGGAGATTCTCAATGTTATGCATGTTACTGAGACCAAGGGGTTTGAACTTGCCTCATACCATCTAAAAGACATTGCGAATATTTGGTATGAGCAATGGTAATCGACTAAAGGGGAGGATGAAACTCCCACTGTCTAGGATGATTTTATAGAGGGTTTTATTGACCATTTCTTGCCTCTCAATTAAGGGAAGCTAAAGAATATGATTTTGGGTATCTTAAGCAAGGGAATATTAGTGTAAAGGACTATAGATAGAGAGGATGAAAGAAAGACATGGGAATTTCACCCTGAAGCTAACTTAGCTTGGTGGATCAACCCTTACTTTTTCATCTGTACAACCTCAAATTCACACGGTTGTCTCGATATGCTCCAGAGATGGTATCCACTATGAGGGAGAGAATGAGAAAGTTTGTATTAGGGGTTTCAAGGATGTGAAGAATGAGTATGTTGGGGCACTGTTGATTAATGATATGGATATTTCGAGGTTGATGGTGTACACCAAAAAGGCTGAGGAGGAAAAGATAAAAGAGAGGGAGGAATAAAAACACCAGAATAAGAGGGGTAGATCAGTATACCATGAGGTGAGCCACAGAGGAACAATAAGGGTAATAGGTCCTTCTTTAAAAAGAGGTCGTCAAGATCTATTCCTTCTTTTGCTAGTGCACTTGAACCAAGGCCAAGGAAAAACCAACGATTACAAACAAATCTGGGTTTTAAAGCTCAAGGATCACATTCTTAGGGTAGCATGGCTCAGTGGTCCAATCATATGCCACTTGCAGTAGTTGTTGTAAGAATCACCCAGAGAGGTGTCTCTAGGGTAAAGATGTGTGCTATGGATATGGCTAGAAGGGACATTACCAGAGGGGTTGTACTTCGCCTACGCAAAGCAAAAGGTGCAACAAGGCCCAATCTATAACTTTAGCCACTCCAGCAGGTAGGGGCACTACTTTTATAACAAGCAGGGGTTAGAACCGCTTGTACGCTCTATACAGTTATCAGGACTAGGAAGATTCTCTAGATGTGGTCATTGGTATGTTAGAAGTTTTCTTCCATGATGTTTATGTGTTGCTTGATCTTGGTGCCACTCTATCATTTGTGACCCTTTATGTTACCATGAAGTTTGGGATTTGCCTCGATCAAATTCTTGACCATTTCTCAGTTTCTACTCCTATTGGTGAATCTGTTATTGCTAGGAAAGTCTTTAAAAATTGTATAGTGATCGTCCTCAATAGATACACCATGGTTTACTTAGTTGAGTTGGATATGGTGCACTTTGATGTTATTTTGGGTATTGACTGGTTATATTCATGTTACTCTTCCGTTGACTACAGAAAAATGATAGTTACATTCTAGTTCCCCAATGAGCCTATTTTTTTATGGGAGGGTATCCCGGTGGTGCCTAAGGGAAAATTCATCTCTTATCTTAAGGCCGGCAAAATGATTTTGAAGGGATATGTCTGTCACTTAGTCTGGGCCAAGGATTCCAACGTAGAAGTTCAATCACTCCAGTCAATTCCTATTGTTAATTGACAATGCTAAAGTGTACTCTCCTAGATAGAGGTATTAGTGATTATTAGAGTAAAACACATTTATAGTACTCGACGGGCGTCGGGGTCAATCCCACAGAGAATTGGTGATTATCCAAGTCGATTGTAAAGAAAAGACTTCACAATGAGAATAGTTTGTTTGCAAGCAATAAAAGTAAAGGAAGGAGGGGATTGGGAAATCTGTCACAATTCACAATTCAAAACAAAACAATAAAGTAAAGGTGGGTGTAAACAATGAGAGATGATGACTAGGGATGTGTGTCAAATGGGGCTCGAACTTAGGATAGGGTGATTGCTAATTCATAAGAACTCTTGCTAAATTACATGGTTAGCGTTGGTTATAGGTATGCTTATTAATCTCTCGATCGAACAATCATATATCCAATGGTTTCTATTCAAACATCATTATTTAAGCAATAACCAACCAACATATGCTTTTGGAGGTCACACTATTTCTAGCTTAGACCTTTAAATGGGTGTTTCCGGCGAATTGAGCTATTTCTAGTCTCAATATAGGTGGAATCCCAATTACCCACTAGCAATTTCACATCCAAAATTGTAAACCCTTTTTACAACCAAGAGCACAATCAAGTAAGGTACATCAATGTTTACAACCATTAATTTTAGAATTAAAATATGGTAAAATCACTAGACCCATGTCATATTAGCAATTATAAACACAAATTAGAAACACCCATACCCATTTATAAAGCACCTATTATCACCACATCCCTAGACAAGAAGTTTAGCTACTTATGCTAGAGGAATAAAGAACAATACCAAATGGGTAAGTCAAATTCTCTTTCATTCAAGCTAAATATTCAATATCCAAGCTCAATTTTTACAAGAATGATTATTCCGAGAGTTAGGAAGAAGGAATTGGAGTGATACCCTCTGCTTCTTTCTTGGAGAGAAAACTTGCTCACAACTCAAATCTATTTCAAAAACTATTCAAAACTATCTAAAAATATGCCTGAAATAGGTTTTAGAAGTTTTCCAATTCTATCACACCCCGAGGCTACCCCCTATACGTAACACGATGCTTAGAGTCACAAGTGACCCCAAGCTAACCCATGGTCTGGCATGTATAAACAATTCAAGATAAAACTTATACTGTGCGGAAACTGAAAACAGTTTAATAACTAAAATGGGGAAGAGCCCAAAAACATGTCTGAATACAAAATGTATAAAGAGTATAATGATGATTGAAAATAAGACCACCAAATCAAACTGAATCTAGTCTATGTCGCAAAACCTCTAACTGATGTGAGTTGCTGGGATATGCCCCCAGCTAACTCTAACAAATCTGAAACTGAAATATAAAGACTGAAAAGTAAAGCATGTCTATCATCCTCGAGCTATGAGGACCCACCACTGAAGCTACTGAGTAGGACTGGAAGTCGATCTATAGCGATCTAGATGCTGAGTGCCTGAACTTAACCTACTTCATAAAATTATGTTGCACAAAAGAATGCATTAGTACTTTGAATGTACTGAGTATGCGAGATATGTGCTGAGCTGAACAATACAAGGGCTAAACATGGGAATATGTATACTGAAGCATAAACTGAGAAGTAAGCTGAGATGCAATGACCAAATAAATATCATGAGTATATAGAATGCTGAACTGAATAACTGAATATAAGGTTAATGCAACATGAGTCTAACTGTGGGAGATACTATTAACTGACATACCGCAAGCTGAGCTAACTATATGGCCAACCTGTAACCCTAGATGGAAGGGTGTTCATACCTTGCCAAGGGTACGAACAAGTCTGACGTGGATCCACTAAACGAATGTCATCTAGGGACAAAGGTTACCAGCCTAATCTAGCAGCTGACCCCTTTCATACCTACGATGGCGCCGTAGTTCTGGGACTTTGGGACTGCTACTAAAGGTCTCGGCATAAACTGACAGCTGAGCCTTCATTCGCTTGGTACTAAGTCTACTCCCAACTAAATACAAGCTAACATGCAACTGTAATACTGGATAGCTCAAAATACTGATATAATCTGAGAATGCAACATACATATACAAAAAGAAATGGCATTCAAATTCTGAAGCATGATTGTCTGATTGATTTGCCTAGCAAGTATAATTCATGAAATACTGAAGTTAACACAAGCTAGGTTTCTGAGTTCTATACATGAAACTATACTTATTCTCCAAGAACATGAACTAAGTATCATATAAGTTATAGCATCTGAATAGCAAGGAAATCTCTAGAGTTTATAAACCTAGGTCTGAGTAATCATGGAGAAACAGAAGAACTGACTGAGTTCTAGGGACCTAGTGAGTGAAAGGAACCTACAACTGAAATCCGACATACTTGGAGGAAGATTCTACGGTTGAACCTTTGGATTTTGGGGTTGAACTAGGATGAAACCCTCTGCCTTATTCTTGAGAGAAAGCGCTTCTGTTCTTGTTTGATGTTTCTAAGTGTCGATTGAATTTAGGAGTAATAAGGGAAATGGAGTAAAAATCCTTTAATTACTCTCAAAATGACTTAGGATTGGAGTTAAAAGAATTGGAAAAAGACCAGAATGTCCCAAATTTAAAACTGGAAATTTTGGAAAAGTCACCACTGGACGGGCCATTTGACGAGCGTCGGACCTGCGATGGCCCATTGGCCAAGGCATTGGGATGTTGCAGACTAGGCTGGCCCCCTGGACCATTCCCACGGGCAGACCCATGGCCCGTCGCTTCAGTGGCGCCAATGGAAATTTGCCCGTTGGGGCAAGAGAGGCTGGGTCTAGGGCGCTGGCTCCTTCTTAAGAGACGCCCGTGGGTCAGCCCGTGGGGCTTGACTAGAGATTGAATTTTCTTAAGTTTTACTATGTTCTGGGTTTTTAAAGCTGGTCTAAATTCTGTGGTGTTACAATATCTCCCCTTACGATCATTCGTCCTCGAATGAAGACTAACTAAGCTGAGTTTTGAGGGAAAGATCTGCAATCCCTACCAACTGAATACTAGGAGCTGACATCTGACTGAGTCTAGTTCTAAGTACGTGAAAGGATGCTAAAAATACTGGAATAGCTGAGAAAACATAATTCTGAGACTGACATGCATAAGAGGAAACTAAGAGACTGGAGAGGAACTATTACCTCAAGCTGAAGCTAAATCGAAAGGAAAGAGGTGAGGGTACTTGGCCATCATGGCTGCTTCTGCTTCCCAAGTAGCTCCATATACGGACTGATTCCTCCACAAAATCTTTACTGAAGCGACCTCTTTATTTCTCAACCTACGAACCTGATGGTCAAGAATCTCAAACTGGGACCTCCTCATAGGTGAGGCTATCCTTCACAGTCATACTCTCTAAAGGTACTATCAATGCCGGATCACCCACACACTTATTGAACAAGGAAATATGGAAGACTGGATGAACCACTGCTAGATCTACCGACAACTCTAACTTATAATCCACATTGCCAACCCTCTTCAAGATTCTGTAAGGACTTACATACCTGGGACTGAGCTTCCCTTTCTTGCCAAATTTCATTACCCCCTTCATGGGTGACACTTCAGAAAAAACCCAATCATCGATTTCAAACTCTAAGTCCCTTCTCTTCACATCTGCATAGGACTTCTGAAGACTCTGAGCTGTCCTTAGTCTATTCCTGATGATCTCGACTTTCTCCATAGCCTCATGAATCGAATATGGACCAATCAAGGCTGCTTTACCTACTTCGAACCAACCAACAAGTGACCTGTATCTATGCCTATAATGTGCCTCATATGGGGCCATCTGATTACTGGAGCCAAAGCTGTTATTACAAGCAAACTCTATGAGAGGAAGGTGATCATCCCAACTACCTTTGAAATCGATCACACAAGCCCTCAGCATTTCTTCTAAGGTCTGAATGGTATGCTCTTCCTGACCATCCATTTGCGAATGAAATGTTGTACTGAGTTTCACCTGAATACCAAGACCGTTTTGAAAAGACTTCCAGAAATGAGACATAAACTAAGGACATCTATCTGAGATGATAGACAAGGGAACCCCATGCAACCTGACTAACTCGCTGATGTAGAGTCTTGCATAATCCTTTGTTGAATCTGTATTCTTGACTGCCAAGAAGTGAGCTTACTTAGTGACTATGTCCACTATCACCCAAATGGAGTCATGCTGTCTGTGAGTACGAGGCAAACTCGTAATGAAATACATGTTGACCACTTCCCACTTCCAAGTAGAAATGCAAGTCTCTTGAGTCACACCTCCTAGTTTCTGATGTTTTACTTTAACCTACTGACAGTTGAGACACTTAGCCACAAAATCTGCAATGTCCCTCTTCATGCCATTCCACCAATAGACTTCCCATAGATGGTACATCTTAGTGTCACCCGGATGAATGGAATATCTGGAATTATGTGTTTTTGTAAGGATCTGCTGCCTTAACTCACCCACCATAGGAACACATAAGCGACCCTGATAACGAAGCACACCATCTCCCCCTTGGGAGAAAACCTCAACTCTCTGTTGATGAACTACACCCTTCAGCTGAAGCAATATAGGGTCACTATCCTATCTCTCCTTAACCTCTACTACCAATGAAGATTTTGATCCATTCTGGACTATCACACCACCATCAGACGTGTCCATAAGACAAACTCCTAAGAGAGCAAGACGGTGAACATCTCTAGCTAATTCTTTCTTCTCTTCCTCAATATGTGACACGCTACCTGTAGACAGTCTGCTGAGAGCATCAGCCACTACATTGTCCTTACCTGGATGGTAGAGCACATTCATATCATAATCTTTGAGGAACTCAAGCCATCTCCTCTGACAAAGATTCAACTCTTTCTGGGTGAACACATACTAGAGGTTCTAATGATCTGTGAACACATCAACATGAACATCATACAAGTAGTGTCTCCAAATCTTTAGGGAAACAACAACTGCTTCTAGCTCAAGGTCATGAGTCGGATAGTTCTTCTCATGGAACTTAAGCTGCCTGGAAGCTTATGCCATGACCTTACCCTGCTGCATCAAAACACAACCTAGACCGACCCTGGACGCATTGCAATAAACCACATAACCATCTGAACCCTTTGGTAGAGTCAAGACAAGAGCTGTAGTCAACCTGGTCTTCAGTTCTAAGAAGCTTTTCTCACACTCGTCTGACCACGGGAACTTGACCTTTTTCTAAGTCAACTTGGTCAATGGGGTAGCTATGGATGAAAATCCTTCAACAAACCTCCTGTAGTAATTAGCCAAACCCAAGAAACTTCTAATATGAGTCAGAGAGGTGGATCTGGGCTAGTGCTATACTGCCTCAATTTTTTGAGAATTCACTCAAATCCCTTCGCTGGATACCACATAACCAAGGAAAGCAACAGACTGCAACCAGAATTCACATTTGCTAAACTTAGAGAATAACTGGCAATCCCTGAGAGTTTGCAGAACAACCCTTAGAATGAGTCGCATGCTCCGTCTCATTCCGAGAATAAACGAGGATATCATCAATGAAGACGATGATGAATAAGTCCAAATACTATTTGAACACCTTATTAAGTCCATGAAAGCTGCAGGAGCATTGGTTAGTCCAAAAGACATAAAAACAAATTCGTAGTGACCATACTGAGTCCTGAAGGCTGTCTTCGGGATGTCACGATCTCTGACTCTGAGCTGATGATAGCCAGATCTGAGGTCTATCTTAGAAAAGCAACTAGCACCCTGAAGCTGGTCGAACAAGTCATCAATTTTTGGGATGGGATATTTATTCTTGATTGTGACTTTATTCAACTGACGGTAGTCAATGCACATCCTGAGAGAACCATCCTTCTTATGCACGAACAACACTGGAGAACTCAGGGAGAGATGCTGGGTCTGATGAAGCCCTTATCTAGAAGGTCTTTCAGTTATTCTTTCAATTCCTTAAGCTCAGCTAGAGCTATTCTTTAAGGAGGAATCGAAATAGGCTGGGTATCTAGAAGGAGATCTATTTTGAAATTGATTTCCCTTTCAGGAGGAACTCCGGGAAGATCTTTTAGGAATACTTCTGGAAACTCACTCACTACTGGAACTGACTGAAGAGTTGGGGTTTTAGAGTTTGAATCCTTAACCCGAATAAGATGATAGATATACCCTTTGGAAATCATTTTTTTGGCCTTAGGGTAGGAGATGAAATGACCTATAGGCACTGAGTTATTACCCTTCTATTCTAAGACTAGCTTGTTTGGAAACTGAAACCGAACGATCCTAGTTCTACAATCGACTGAGGCATAACATGAATGTAACCAATCCATGCCTATAATGATATCAAAATCTACCATTTCTAACTCTACAAGATCTGTTGAGGTGACTTTCTGGGAGACTGTGATAGGGAGATTTCTGTACACCCATCTTTCTATAACTAGGTCACCAATTAGTGTAAAGACTGAGAAGGGTTCTGCGAGAATTTCTTGACTGCTATCAAAAATTACTGCTATATATTGAGTTACAAAAGAAAGCATAGCCTAGGATCTAACAATGCATAGACATCAGTATTAAAGACTCATAACATACCCATGACCATATCAGGAGAGTCCTCCTGATCTTTTCGAGCTTGAAGAGCATACAACTTGTTCTAGCATTGACCACCACCCATACCTGATGAGGCACCCTGCTGAGTGGGGTGACCTACTGGCGCTGCTGTAGAACTAGTCTGATTTTGTGGGTGAACATCCTTGCCCTTTTGATAAGCTGATGGACAATACCTCATCATGTGGCCTGGCCTACCACACCCAAAGAAATTTCCACTACCTGCCATGCAGTCACCCTGGTGGTTCCTACTACACTTTTTACATACTGGATGAGTGCGCCCGCTAGTAACTGTACCTTGGGACTTAGAGCCAGATGATCTATCCCATCGATCCTTCTTGAAATTTGGCATTAGGGCACTATCATAAGATGGAGCTGGAGATGAAGTCTTCTGATGGAACTGAGAGCGGTTACCACCCTTTGACCTCTACTGAGAGTAGCTAAAGTCACCTGTCCTAGCTCTCTTACTGTCTCCTCCCCTTTTCTTGATCTTCTTCTCCTCAATCTGTTGAGCATAAGTAACCAACCTGAAGATGTCTATTTTCTTAATAAGCATGGCAGTCTTACATTCCTTGACCACATCATCAGACACACCAGACACGAACTTGCTCATACGAGCTCTAGAGTCGGCTACTATCGCTGGAGCATACTTGGATAGATGTGTGAACTTGAGAGAATAATCCGTCACACTCATGTCACTATGCTTCAAGTTAATAAATTCCTAGACCTTGGCTTCCCTGAGCTCAAATGGAAAAAACCGGTCCGAAAAAGCATTCTTGGAAAGGTTCCAACTTACTGGGCTTGCATTAGTACCACGACATTATTTCCATTGTTGGTACCAGGTGTAGGCTAGTCACTTCAACTGATAGGCGGCCAAATTTTCAACCTCAACTGGAGTGACACCCATAATGTTTGTTACGTTCTGGATGTCATCGAGAAACTTTTGTGGATCATTTTCTCACTTAAACCCATGAAATTTTGGAGGGTTCATCTGAATGAAGTCCCGGATTCTTGATGCAGCAGTGTTAGTCTGAGGAGGAGCTAGTGTTGTAGCCTGCTGCTTGACCTGGGTGGTCATGGCCTGATCAAGCACTTGGAAAGCAGCCCTGAATTCGGCATGCGTGACTTGATCTTTCAATGGGTCTGCTAGAGCTACTTGTGCTGGATGATTCCTGGCATTAGCTCTTCTGGAAGGCATTTTTCTAAAATACGAAGAGCAGGAGTGAGAAGGAGGTTAAATAGAGTTCATACTCCATAGCATGAGTTGGAAAAGAAAGAAGGGAAGTTCTTCCTAATGACGTCTCATAGCTCCTCCCTCATAAGTATGGCGCGCTTCATACCCATGAAGAATGCTCTACTTGACGTGACTTTTGGATACCTTAGGACACTTAAACCTGATGCTCTGATACCAAGTTTGTCACACCCCGAGGATACCCCGTAGACGTAACACGGTGCTTAGAGTCATAAGTGACCCCAAGATAACCTATGGTCTGGCATGTCTAAACAATTTCAAGTTAAAACTTATACTGTGAAGAAGCTGAAATAGTTTAATAACTAAAATGGGGAAGAGCCCAAAAACATGTCTAAATACAAAATATATAAAGAGTATAGTGATGACTGAAAACAACACAACCAACTCACACTGAATCTAGTCTATGTCTGAAAGCCTCTAACTGATGTGAGTAGTTGGGATATGCCCTCAGCTAGTCTAATAAGTCTGAAACTGAAATGTAAAGACTGAAAAGTAAAGCATGTCTATCATCCTCGAGCTATGAAGACCCACCACTGAAGCTGTTGAGTAGGACTGTAAGTCGATCTAAGCACGATGTGGATGCTGAGTTCCTGAACCTACATCATAAAATGATGTAGCACAAAAGTATGTGTCATTACTTTGAATGTACTGAGCATGCGAGATATGTGATGAGTTTAACAATACAAGGGCTAAACATGGGAATATGTATACTGAAGCATAAACTGAGAAGTAAGTTGAGATGCAATGACCAAATAAATATCATAAGTATATAGCATGCTGAACTGAATAGTTAAATATAAGGCCAATGCAATATGAGTCTGACTGTGAGAGATACTATTAACCGACATACCCCAAGCTGAGCTAACTATGGGTCCAAACTGTAACCCTAGATGGGAGGGTGTTCATACCTTGCCAAGGGTACAGACAAGTCTGATATGGATCCACTAAACTGATATCCTCTAGGGACAAAGTTTACCAGCCTAATCTGGCAGCTGACCCCATTCATACCTATGGTGGAGCTGTAGTTCTGGGACTTGGGGACTGCTACTAAAGGTCTCAGCTTAATTTGACAGTTGAGCCTTCATCCCTTTTTTCTCTCAGTAGTAAGTCTACTCCCAACTGAATACAAGCTAACATGCAACTGTAATACTGGATAGCTTAAAATACTGATATAATTTGAGAATGCAACATACATATACTGAAAAATATGGCATTCGAATTCTGAAGCATGATTGTCTGACTGATCTGCCTAGCAAGTATAATTCATGAAATACTGAAGTTAACACAAGCTAGGGTTTCTGAGTTCTATACATGAAACTATACTAATTCTCCAAGAATATGAACTAAGAATCATATAAGTTATAACATCTGAATAGCAAGGAAATATCTAGGGTTTATAAACCTAGGTTTGAGTAATCATGGTAAAACTGAAGAATTGACTGAGTTCTAGGGACCAAAGAAGTGAAAGGAACCCACTAGTTAAATCCCACATACCTGGAGGAAGATTCTACTGTTGAACCTTTGGATTTTGGGGTTGAACTAGGAGGAAACCCTCTACCTTGTTCTTGAGAGAGAGCGCTTACGTTCCTTTCTGATGTTGCTAAGTGTCGATTGAATTTAGGAGTAATGAGGGAAATGGAGTAAAAACCCTTTAATTGCTCCTAAAATGACTTAGGATTGGAGTTAAAAGAATTGGGAAAAGACTGGAATGTCCCCAACTTAAAACTGGAAATTTTGGAAAAGTCACCGCCGAACGAGCCGCTCGATGGGCGTTGGACCTGTGATGGCCCATCGGCCAAGGCATCGGGATGGGGCAGACTGTACTGGCCCCCTGGACCATTCCCATGGGTAGAACCATGGTCCGTCGCTTTAGTGACGCCCATGGCAATTTGCCCATTGGGGAAAGAGAGGCTGAGACTGGGGCACTGACTCCTTATCACGATTTTCTCGATGGCCGGTCGGACCTCCGACGCCCATCAGGTCCCCTGTTTGGCTGTAGCTGGCTTTTACTGAGCCTCTGGGCCCTTTCCATGGGGACCGCTGATTGGCTGTCATGTCTACGACACCCGTGGGTCAGCCCGTGTGGCTTGACTATATATGGAATTTTCTTAACTTTTACTGAGTTTTGGGTTTTTAAAGCTGGTCAAAATTCTGGGGTGTTACAAATTCGTCATATAAAGATGGACAAAAATTCCCTTTGGGAGCCATGTGACGCGATGTGCAGTTTGCCCGTCAAAATATGCACGTTGAATAGCTCCAAAATTGTGAACCAGAGACTTTAGGCAATCTTCAGTCTTCATGTGAAGTGGGGTGTGGTCCGCACTAGACCTTGTGCATGTCACATATCGACCGCACCCCATAATAAATTCTTCCGCCAATTTTTGATCTTTGTGCGGTGGGAGGTAGGGACCGCACCTCGTGTTGTGTATGTTGCACAAGGTCCGCACCTCTCGACAGAATCTCCATCTTGTTCAATCCTTCACACTTCAAGTCCTTTTCATCTCTTTTGGGTCCAATTCCTTATTTTCCATCTTAGGACAGAAGTACCTGTATTCATGTCAATAAAGGCCATAAGAACCTCTAAATCTTATTAAAATATAACAATAATTCATGATTAATGGCTAAATGAGTTTGTAGATTACCGACTCATCAAACCTCCAAACTTTAACTATTGCTTGTCCTCAAGCAAGATACTCACAAGGTAAGGAATGAATTATGCTCTAAACTCCATCAAGGCACAAAAGAATACTCTATTCTAAAAACTAAGAAAATAATAAACAAAAAGACTCAAACAAAAGATTCAACTATCATGCTCATCTTAATTTTAACCACCACATTATCAAGGCAATTGATCATTACAAAACTTTTTCAAAAGGGCTTCATTTATCATTTAAAAGTCAAGGGAATTTGTCATTCAAAACAAGACATTAAGCATCTCAAGTCATTGGCATGGACCTTTAAGGTTTGCCTCAAGATTCTCCACATAACTTGTCTCATTCATTCCTCTCAATTGAAATAGAGACTTTATATTTTAGTTCGAGTGCATGATGACACTCACCACAAGAGAGAATCTCACTCACAATCATGCAATTAACAAAAAAAAGGGATTATAGGAGAACCAAGGAGAATATCACACTCTCAAGGAAGTTCAAGTGCACATATATCGAACCATAGGCTTTCCCTTCATGTAAATCACCACTAATGTAGGGTGGCCAAGCTCGGAATCACTAAGGACTTGCAAGTTACAATGTTGGATAGGGCTAAGGTGAGGATTTTTCATATGGATCAAGTGACTACACCTCCCTAATGATCTTTCTCATTGCTTTGAACACCGCTCACGTTTTTGAACTTTGACTTCACCTTGTTTCTCCCTCACACAACCCAAGATTATTTCTATCATTCAACCTCCTTGTAAAACCTTCATTTGGTAGCACCCATTCTCTTCTTTTCATTTTTTTCTCATTGGATTTTTGGACTTTTTGGATCAATTTTTTTTTCAATTCATCATAAGGTGCTACCTTGAACTTTGAAGTGAATCTCTTTTATTTTCCACATTGATCACATACACCCCCAAACTTAGGCATTTGCCTATGTTGTCTTTTCATTTCCCCCCCAAACTTAGGCTTTTAGCCTCGTTTCACTTTCAAGCAATTAGGGAGGATGGGTGCCTAGATAGAGGTTCTAATAAGGTTAAGGTGTCAAACAAGGTGCCAAAGAGCGGTCATAAGCTCAAAAGGGTTCACTAGGATTGATGTCGAGGGAAGTCATTTGGGTGAAGTGGCTATCCATAAGGGCCTAAAATCCTTTCCAAGCTCAGTCACACCTAGAATTTTGCCTTAAATCACATTCGGGGAAAGTTCTAGAGACACGAATGCACAAGAATAAAGGTAAAGCCTCACCACATAAGGCATCATGCCACACGACTTCTTTCATTAGTCTCAAGATCAATTGGGACAAGTGACTTTCAACAAGCTATTCCAAGTTCATTACATACTCGTTTGTGAATCGATCAAGAAAAAACGAGAGTGTGCAAGTCATGACAAGAGAATGCTTTCCTCAAAAATTCATTTTCCCTCTTTACTTTCCTTTTCAAAATGTCTTACCAAGATTTTTTTTTGGTGAGTCCATTTCGAGACAAGCACACTAAGGAATCAAATTAAACTAAAACTTGGAATTTTCCCTTAAGAAAGTCGCCTCTCAATCTATCATAGGGAAACACCAACACGGTTCGACAAAAAAACAATAGAAAAGAAAAGGATAAAATAAAGAAAACATTTTGCCCCTTTGGAAAAAACCATGGTATTAAGAAAACACTCGGAGTTTATTGCTAAACTAATATTAACAAGGCAATAACAAAATTGCACGCTCATGAATCATTGGAAAAAAAAAGCCTCGGTGTAGGCCCTTAGTGCATTTGCAAGGCACGGGTAGCAGGACAATGAAATCATGTAAGACTAATCCAGCACACAACCAAGAATTAAAAATCAAGCTCGACGAGGGCACAATTAAGCTAAAAACATAATAAAAAGGCCCGGCAAGGGAAACATCATCACAATAATCCAACATGCCTGACAAGGGCCAAATCAAATCTAGCAAGGGAATTAAAAATGTCAACAAGGCTCGGCAAGGGCACTAAAATATCTGAAGCCCAACATGAGCACCCAAAACAAATAACACCACCACCTCAACCCATAAAAAGAAGCATTGCTCTTAATACTTTAAGATTAAATAAGGAAAGAAAGGGTGCAACTCCCTGGAGGACTATGCCTCATCATCATCAACTACTGCTTCTTTATTTGCGGCATCTCCACTAGGACCACCACCCTTTTGGGAGTGTGCTATCACTGTGGAATCTTTGAGGGCCTGCTAAAATAGTGGGTTCTCATCGTCATCTAGCTCAGCATACTCAGTACTAGGAAGCTCAGGCTCATCCTCTGCATAAGATGCAAATAAATCATCCATGGGTCCACGAGTATGGCGGGGCTGGGGTAAGGTGCTCAAATCTTCCTCCTCAACTGGAGCTTTTCCTTTCCCTTTGGCCACTTCCTTCTTGAGTTCCTTCACCGCACCCTCAATAATGTCCACAATTTTGCAGAGTTTGGTGACACTTTCCACTACCCCTTGCATGACATTCTTGACATCTCTTTGTATTATACTAGAAAACTTATTAGCCAAGTCATTCAGCTGCCTTTCATGATTATATGTCTTGTCAACCATGTCTTGTAGGCCACTCTTGGTCAAAGGCCCTCTAGGTGCAGTGACTGTGGGTGCTTCTGAAGTGGCCTTAGAAGGAGAGGAAGCATTTGTTTTAGCATCTAAGTCATCAACCTCAACCTCCACCACTGTCTCAACCCTGCGTCTTTTCAAATGGGGGACATGTCTATCAATTTTCTTGTCAAGATCCAGCAAACCAGTGGCGAGAGTATGAGTGTCATAACTAAAATAAGGAATGCCAGCGTTTGCACAAAGTTTACTGATGAGCACAGGAAAATGGAATGCATCACCACCGCTGTGAGCCTTTCTCTTGATCGCCAAGGCCACAATCTCACCAAAGTTTATATGGTCCCCCATCATGATTGAGGCTACCATAATGGCTCTATCATTGGTGACCTTTTGGTCATTCCCATAAGTAGGAAGCGAGAGCAAACAAAATCATACCAAAGGCGGGCCTCAAAGTACAGGGACAGTCGCGGTATGTCACCCCCTATAGTGGCCCTAAGAGGTGCGTCAGGAGAAATAATAGGAGCAGCCCACTCAAGAGGTTTGTGTTTTACAGTCAGCTTGGCCATGAGTTCAGGTGCTGGGTCAATTGGGGTACTCCAATAGATGACATTAATTGTAGCCGGAGTGATCCGGATTTCTTTGCCTCGAACTATTACTGATTCCAAAGCGGGAAAAGTTTTTGGCCTCTTTTATAGCCCTTAGCATCTTGTGTGGCTTGATATGAGACAAAGAACTCCTGGACTATCTCCTTGTAATAGTTCCTGAGCACCTCCTGAAATGGTTGCCACTGTCGGTTAGCAAACTGTTCGGGGATGTTGGGCTGGTTATCCCCAACTGCATCTAGATTGATATATGTGAAAGAAAAAGATCAAAAAGAAGTTAACAAACTAAAAAGGACGAAATGCAAAGAAGTAGAAAAACAAAGTAGGTGACTGATGGCTTGTGCGGACCACATGCGAACCGTACTAGACAGAGTGTGTGTCACACATGCCTTCGCACAAGCTAACAGAAACCTTCAGTGATTTCTACTTTGAGGTGCAAAGTTAGTGCAGACCGCACCAACCAAGGTGCACGTGCACCATACTTCGCCTCTTATAAAAATGACTGGTAGCATTCTTTTCAACAGGGTACATTGCCTTGTGCATTTTTCACATCAAGATCTACGTGTCACATGTGAAACGAACAAGGAAAATTGGAATTTTTGGTTCTTATGTTCTTGTCAATTACGCATGTGATTCGTACAGCAAGATTTTCTTTAAGGACTTGGCACCACGCAATAAACCATCAGTTTAAATAAAAGGGGCAAACATGGTATGACCACAAATTTATCTGGGTACTTAGATTTCCCTGGAATTCATTATCATCCAACCTAACAAAAGAAGAGCTTAACGTCTTCCCTTAAGAAGGACGTTACCTCGTCTATCATCGGGAATATCAAGCCCTCAATTGCAATAATTAGGCACCAACAATTAATCTACAATTTCTACCTCCCTGCACAAGATCATATACCCAATAAAATATTCAAAAAAGAACATGGGCACAACAATAGTAGCAAATTTCAGCCCCACACAATAATTTTCAACCAAAACTTATGAAAATGACAATTTTCCCTTAAGAATAACGTCACCCAATCTATCATAGGGCCAAATCATGCATCAATCACAAGTGGTTTACTTAAACTTCACCTTAAACACACATTTTCAAGGAATAAAACTACTATGATCAACATGCATAATCACAATATCAAACCCTACCAAGTTGATCCTAAGCAAAATCCATAACACAATTCAAAATTGGGGACCCAAAATTTTTGAATCTCACCCAAAATCAACATGGAAATTCTAACAAGCATGCTTCACAATATGAGTTCCCAATCAACATAAAAACATGTATTTAATATCGGGAAACTCACAACAAGTGAAGATTAAGCAAAAAGAAGAAAAAATTGGAGCTTTTGGAGAGCAACACCAGTGACCCAACAACCTTGTCCAAAGAACAACGATGGCGGCACTGGTGGAGTGGTGGTAGAGATTGGGTGAGAGTAGGAAAAGAGATTGGGAAAGTTTGAGGGATTTGTGGGAGGTTTTGGGAAAGAATTTTGATAGTTAAGGAGAAAATATAGAGTGAAAAGTTGAGGGTGGTAGCTATAAAGTGGAAGAGAAGAAGAAAATTGAGCCGGATCGGTCTTCAGGTCAGGTTGATCAATGAGTTAAGTCAATTAAAATTTGAAATTTACCTTGGTATGCTGCAATATGCAGTTTGCATAGGCCCTTGTGCGGACTGCATGCCATTTCGCATTGTACCATTTCATGCCCCAAACTTGGCCAACTTTCTGTTTCATCATGCGATTGAGGTGCGACGCACACTTGGGCATGTGCGAATTGCACAGCCCAGTGCACGTCTTCTCAAACATCAACTTTTCTTCCCAGTCTTCTATCAAGGAATGTGTTGGGCTGTGCGACATGCATAATGGATTGTGCGAACTGTATGGCCCTCCGCACATCCCCTTTTTGCCCTGTTTTTCCACTTGTTTATTCCTCTGCTCCTTGCATTCCTAAAACAAACAAAAAATAACAAAAAATAAAGTAAAAACACTTGGGTTGCCTCCTAAGAAGTGCTTGATTTTACGTTACGGCTCGACGATAGTACCTTAACCTTAGTCATTGTAAGATAACAAGCCAATCTAGTTGGCGTGGCCTCACCCCAAGAAGGGGAATTGCTCCTTCAACGTCCTCAAAACATAATCATGTTGTCGACTTGGCAACTCCTCAATCTTGGGCGCCTTTTCCATTTCACACTCCCTAAGGGCATCATCAAGCTTTCCCTCAACATCAATCACCAAGATTACCCTCAATTCATCTGGAGGCTTTGTGGGTTGGCATACGTTGAATGTCACTACCTCGCTTTCAACGCAGAATTTAAGTTCAACAAATTTAACATCCACAAGTGCTCTTCCCGTGGCTAAGAGAGGTCGTCCTAATATTATGGGCACCTCAACATCTACTTCACAATCCAAAATCACGAAGTCTGCCAAGAGAATAAACTTGTCGACCATCACCAATACGTCAAAGAGGATCCTTATCGGGCGCTTAATGGATCGATCAGCCATGAGTAGCAGCATGGATGTAGGTTTGGGCGTCCAATTCTAGCTTGTTAAAGATTTCTAGAGGCATCAAGTTGATGCTCTACCCTAAATCACACAAGGCTTTACGGAACACAAATAACCCAATAGTGCATGGTATGGTGAATGCACTCGGATCATCCCATCCCGTTTTGTAGCAACATTACTCGTCATCACAGGGCCACAGCTATGTGTTATCTCAATGGTTCCCACATCAACAATCTTCTTCTTCTTGAGAAACTCTTTCATAAATTTGGCATACCCCGACATTTGTGTTAAGGCTTCAACCAAAGGAATATTTATTGAAAGCTTGTTGAACATGTCAACAAACTTGTTAAATTTGTGCTCCTCCTTCTTGTTTAAACTTTGAGGGTATGAAGGAGGTCCCTTGGGTAGTGTGGTCGGCATATTTGTCACAATGGAAGGGTCCTCCTCAATTTCAACAACCATATAGGGAGGAGATTCAGCATCCTCCCTCTCATCATCAACATCAACATTCACGCATTGGGTGCACCAAAATTCACCCCAACCTGCGGTTCCACAATATCTTTGTCTAATGCATCCTCTTCTTCTTCATCACACGGTTCCATAATGGCTTCAACAATAGGCTTCTTTGCTATAACAACCGGCTCCACAATGGGCTCTCTCACTACATCATTTGTTCTTCCACTTTTAGTAACAATGGCCATGACATGAGCATCATTTTTAGGATTTGCCGTGGTGTCACTAGGAAGTGTTACCTTTATCCTTGGGTTTATTTGAGTGGATAGATGATTCATTTAGGCCTCAACATGCTTGATTGAGGCTGAATTAGAGCTCACAGTTTGATGAAGTGTTAAAACTTTGCTTTTAAGCTCACTAACCCCGGTATTTGTAGTTTCTACCTTCGTCAATAACCAGGACAATATGTCCTCAATCTTTGAGTGCTTGAGATTTCTTATGGCGGGATGATATAAAGAATTTGACTTGTTTGGAGGTATGTAAAGATTTGAGCTCCAGTGATTGTATCTATCACCTTCTTTTTCACAATCCCTCCAATTTTCATCTTGTTCCTTGTATCTTTTCCAACCTTGATTCTCATACCTCAGGTGATAATACCCAGGACGAGAACCCACCACTACATAGAAAAGTTTACTATCCACGATGGTCATAAGCTCGTCATCACTAACCTTGATCTCTGGTGTACTCACAACATTCATGGTCTTAGCACCACCCTCCCCCATCATATGCTTGGCTAGCAAGTCTATTTGTGTCATCATTTTTGCCATGGTCTCATCCCTATCTTCATCCTTTCTCATCATCTCATTTGTTAAGATGGATGTGGTAAATCCGGATGTAGGAATGTCAGCCTCTCTTGTATGCCAAGCTTGGTTAGTCTTGGTCATTCTCTCTAGAAAGGCTGAAGCAAAAGGAAATTATAGATCCATGAAGGTACCACCTCCAAGATTGTTGGCAACAGACCTATTCATTGAGTTCAAGGATATAAAGAAGCTTTGAAGCAAAACATTGTCCGGTAATCCATGGTTAGGGCACAACACAAGCTTTTTCTTGAATCTCACCCATACCTCAGCCAAACGCTCATCGGGAAGTTGGAAGTTGGTAATTTCATCCCTTAACTGTATCATCTGTGCTAAAGGGAAGAATCTATTAGTAAAAGCATTTACCAACTCATCCTAAGAGGTGATTGACCCATCCGGCAATTCCTCCAACCAAGTCATGGCTTCCCCCATTAGAGAGAAGGGGAATAGGCAAAGTTGGATGGATTCTTGGGGTATATTTTGGAAGATGAATGGCTGACATATCTCCACAAAGTTGCGGATATTCCTATTGGCATCTTCGTGAGCTGCTCCTCCAAATATCTCCTTCATTTTAATTAGATGGAGCATTGTGCTAGTAACATGGAACACCGCATTTCCAATAGTTTGGGGTAGGAGGTTTGCACCTACTCCCACTTGAGGCACGGGTTCATTGGCCTCGTTCATGAACCCGTCAAGACTTCCGTTAATACTTTCATTGTCGCCTACTTTGCTCATGGGCTACCTAAGTAATGGACAAAAATAAGAAACCAAATAAAAAGAACAAACACACTACAAGGTGATTTCAATTCATAATAAAAAAGGCTATTGAAACTCAATTCCCCGGCAATGGCGCCATTTTTTGAAAATGCTCAAGTGTACTCTCCTAGATGGAGGTATCAGTGATCGTTAGAGAAAAACATATTTATAGTAATCGACAGGCATCGGAGTTAATCCCATAGAGAATTAGTGATTATCCAAGTCGATTGTAAAGAAAAGACTTCACAACGAGAGTAGTTTGTTCACAAGCAATAAAAGTAAAGGAAGAGGGAATTGGGAAATCCGTCACAATTCATAATTCAAAACAAAACAATAAAGTAAAGGTGGGTGTAAACAATGAGAGAAGATAACTAGGGATGTGTGTCAAATGGGACTCGAACATGGGATAGGGTGATTGCTCATTCATAAGAACTCTTGCTAAACGACATGCATAGCGTTGGTTTTAGGTATGCTTGTTAATCTCTCGATCAAACAATCATATATCCAACAGTTTCTATTCAAACACTATTGTTTAAGCAATTACCACCCAACATATACTTGGGGAGGTCACACTATTTCTAGCTTAGACCTTTAAATGAGTATTTCTGGCAAATTGAGCTATTTTTAGTCTTAATATAGGTGGAATCCCAAGTACCCACTAGAAATTTCACATCCAAAATTGTAAGCCCCTTTTACAAGCAAGAACACAATCAAGTGAGGTACATCAATGTTTGCAGCCATAAATTTTAGAGTTAAAATATGGTGAAATCACTAGACCCATGTCATATTTGCAATTATAAACATAAATTAGCAACACCCATACCCATTTATCAAGCACCCATTATCACCACATCCCCAGACAAGAAGTTTAGCTACTCATGCTAGAGGAATAAAGAACAATACCAAATGGGCAAGTCAAATTCCCTTTCATTCAAGCTAAATATTCAATATTCAAGCTCAATTTTTACAAGAATGTTGATTCCAAGAGTTAGGAAAATTGGAGTGAAACCCTATTTTTCTTTCTTGGAAAGAAAACTTGCTCCCAACTCAAAAATATTTCAAAAACTATTCAAAACTATCTAAAAATATGTCTGAAATGGATTTTAGAAGTTTCTCAATTCATGATACAAAGATGGACAAAAATGCCCTTCGGGAGCCATGCAACGCAACATGCAGTTTGTACATCACAATGTTCATATTTCACAGCTCCACAATTGTAAACTAGAGACTTCAGCCAATCTTCAGTCTTCATGCGAAGTGGGGTACAGTCCATACCTGTCCTTGTGCCCGTCGCACATCGACTGCACCCCTTAACAGATTCTTCAGCTAATTTTTGAGCTTTGTGCCATGGGAGGTGTGGACCGCACCTCGTGTTGTGCGTGTTGCATGAAATTTGCACCTCTCAACAGAATCTCCATCTTGTTCATTCCTTCACACTTCAACTCCTTTTAAGCTCTTTTGGGTCCAATTCCTTATTTTTCATCTTTGGACAGAAGTACCTGCATTCATGTCAATAAAGGCCATAAGAACCTCTAAATCTTATCAAAACATAACAATAATTCATGATTAAAGGCTAGTTGAGTTGGTAGATTACCGACTCATCACTAATGAATATCCCAAAGTTATCCCTGATGATCTTCCCAGAGTCCCTCCTAATAGGGAGATAGACTTTGGGATTGTTGTTCTTCCTAAAACTCAGCCTATCTCCATTCCACCATATAGAATGGCTCCTGTAGAGTTTAAATAATTGAAAAAATAGTTGAAGGATCTCCTTGATAAGGGATTCATTAGACTTAGTGTCTCTCCTTTGGGTGCTTATATCATATTTGTGCGTAAATAGTCTGGTTCTCTATATATGTGCACATACTACCTCCATCCAAATCTACCTCTCACTTAAGAAAAAGTGTACACAATCATCACAGTATAATTTATCCAACTATGAGTCAGGGTTAATCCCACAGAGAATAAGATTAAGGACTTGAGCTAAATAGTGTAAAAATCACTAATTGATTGCATTCATGGTAATCAAAAGAGGGGTACATGTAAGTAAAATTTATCTTGAATTTTGAGTGATCAACAATTGAAATTAAAGGTTTGTATCAATAAGGGAAGAAGCTAGGGATGTGTTTAGATATGTGTATCATTTGCAATTGGGAGTTTTTTATCTACTTCAGAATTGATCATGCAGTGGGTAGGCTTAGGTCAATTTGTACTTGTGATTTCTCAATTTGCAAGAAATTTCACCATGGGTTTTATCAAACCCCATGGTGTTTTCAAAACAAACAACCACTCAAATTCTCAAGTTAGCTATACTATCTCTAGCAATAGCTATAAAATGGAAGTTACCCAAGTCCTTGCGAATGAGTTCTTTTCCCAATCCTTTTCTTCTTTCTCAAGAAAAATAAGAATCAATGGGCATAATCAATGTTTGTAACCATTAATATTTTCCATTAATCATGAAAAATTCACTAGACTCATAAACAATTACCAATTCTAGAAGCAAATCATGATTACTCAACTACAATTTCAAACTCATGATGCCACACCCCTAGATATGAAGTTCAGCTATGCATAATTAAGGAAGAAGAAATTATACCAAGTAGGTTCACTTTTATTTCATCCATCAAGAGTATTTAATCAGCAAACCAATAAAAAAATCTCAATCCAAGGTGCAAGATCTATGAGTAATTGAAGTGTGGAAGGTTCTAAGAGAAATATTATCAAAAGTTGCTAAAAACGGAATGAATGATCCCCACAATAACTGAAAAATTGTATTTTAAAGTTTCCAAATTGACTAGATAAATTGAACAAAAATACCCCCATGACAATGGTGTGCGTCCGCACATCCACAACACAGTGTGATGTACAGTCTGCACACAGAAGGCACCTTAGCACTCAAGCTTCAGGTTTCTAGTTGCCTTGTGCGGAGCCTGTGTGGCCGCACACAGAAGGCACATCAAGATTTTTGTTTCAGGCCTCTGACTGCATTCTGTGGAGCATGTGTGGCTGCACAGAGGCATGTGCGGGTCCATACATAAATTCTTTTTCACTAGTTTCTTTCTTCACTCTTTGATTCAGTTATTGTCCTCATTTTCTTGGTCCCTTTTGGTTCCAAATCCTTGTTTATCATCTTATCTATTGAATGTTTACACATATAAGGATTATAACATAAAAATCACTTATAAACATGAGAATTAAGGTAATAATTTTTTCTAAAGAACTCAATAAGTTGGTGAAATATCAACTTATCGATCAAACCCCCAAACTTAAACTATTGCTTGTCCTCAAGCAAATAAGGATATTCACCACAAGTAAGGGATGTACTCAACTTCAAACAACTTAACTAAGACTACATTAACTCAAATAAATGCACTGAATTTGATTGTTACCACATTAACCATAAGGCAAATGAACAACCCACACTCTTTTCAAAAGCTTCCTTTTCATTACAAATGGATGAAATTCCCATTAAAAGTAAAACCATTCAGCATCTCAAGTCTTGACACTAAACCTTTAAAACTTACCTCAATTTCACTATGCAACTTATCTCAGTCATTCCCTCAATTGAGATTAAGACTTCACCACTCTTCTCAAGGTTAAAGTGCCACTTACAATCAAAGAGAGAATCTCACACTCAAGTAATGCAATTCACAACAATTGGGATGACAAGATAGAAAGAATTTGATCACTCTGACAAAGATGTTTGAATGCATAAAAGTAGAACCATAGGCTTGCCCTTCATGTAGTTAACTACTAATGTAGATTAACAAGTCTTAAAATCATCTAGGACTTGCGGGAAATCATGTAGGCTTGGGTAAAGGAAGGGACAAATTTGGATTCAAGTGACTCAAAACCTCCCTAAATGCTACCATTTGACAATTTAGCACACATTTTTCCAACCTTATTCTCCTCTCTAAACATTCCCAAGTCTTCCTTGTATCTCCCAATAACTAATCCCTCCCGAGTTTCTTATGCTTTGATCACTTTCACATTCACAAGGAAGGGTAGCATCATTTATTTCTCTTTTATCAATTTATAACAACCTTAACAATTTTAATACGTTTTCAAGATATGCTCTGCCTCAAAACTTAAGCTCTTAGTCTAGATTAAGACTTTCAACACATTACTCCCCCAAACTTAGGCGTTTAGCATACATATATGATTCAAATGACTTCACCCCCAAAACATAGGCTTTTAGCCTACATTTTTCTCTTGTGTAGCGATTAAGGAGATTAGGTGCCAAGAGATAAGGGTCTAAAAAAGGGTAAGATGCATAATGCGGTTGTCAAAAAAAAAGGTCAAAGGCTCAAATGTGGTTGACTAGGGAATAATGTAAAGGTAGTAATTTAGGCACTGTGATGGTCCAAAGAAAGCCTAGGTTCATTTTTAAAACCAAGTGTAATCTATGATTTCGCCTTGAATAACATTCCAGGAAAGTTCTTGACTACAATGTATGCAAAAGAACCCACAAACACCTCACCACACAAGGCTCTGTATGCACTTGAGGTAGAGTGCTAGTTTCAAACCCAACTAAAAAAAAAAACTTGTCAAGTTACTCTGAATCACAAGCTTTCCTTTTGTGAAGAAAAAGTCAAGAGGTGAATTTAAAGGTCATGACTCACGAGAATGCTTAACAGTTATTTTCTTTTCTTATTTTATCAAAAACTCATTTCATTTGACAAAAAAATTTTTGATGGTACCGCAAAAATCATGTGCAACTTAGACTCGACACACTATCCTAAAACAAGGCATTTTCTTATTAAGAAAGTCGCTTATTCCATCTATCATAGGAAAATACCACCTGATTTGACAATTAAAATACACAAAAGTAAAAAAAATGATCCTTGGAAAAGAAATGTGGAATAAATAAAACCCTCGGAGCTTATTTACTCTCTATTTACAAGAGGTAAAATTGAGTCAACGCGCTTCATGTATCAATAAAAACAAGCCCCACGAAGGCACTAAGCGCGTTTTGCAATCTCAAAGTTTGCATGGGTAATAGAACAAAATATGTGTTAAATAATCCAACAACGGCTTAAGCATAACAATCAATTATGAACAAGCCTGACAAAGGCATCACAACCAAAACTCATAAACATCAAGCCTGACAAAGGCACAATAATCACAATTATATAAGCCAGGCCCGACAAATATAGTCAAATGAATCCAACATAACAACTAAAGCCTAGCAAGGGCAACAAACAATATCCAATATAAAAAATATACAATCCATCAAAAATAAACTACCCCACCCCCAACTAAAAAGATTGCATTATCCCTAATTCACACAAATAAATCAAGAGTAAGGGGTAGGGACTCTCTGAGGCTCTCTAAGCGCTCGGATCAACATCAGAAGTAGCATGTAGCACCATAGAAGTAGGACTGATGCGAGCCTTTTCAGATTGGACTCTGACACTAGGAATCTGTATAGCAGCAGGCGGAGCTAGATCCACTAGAACCTTGGAGCTTAAACTCACCCCAACTATCTTCACCGCCTAATCATCTATGGAAAACTACGTGGACAGTTGCACCTGATCTAGATCACTCAGCACCTGTGTCACATCAACACCATCCTCAAACTCAAAATCAGCCTCATCCATCTCTGAGCTCCCTGCCTCATCACCCTCATATACAGGCCTAGTACCACCTCCAAGCAACATATTAACAAGCAACATACATTAAGCCTCTCCCTGAGATGGTAGAATAAAAGTATCGAACAAGCTGAAGTCAGGCTCGATCTGCTTGATGTCCCCCTAAACCTTAGCCAAATCACCTCGTAAGGCAACAATAGCATCATCAATCAGCTTCTCCTTAAGGGAAGCCACTCGTGCATCAAGTTGTCTAAGCTGAGTATGAACCGGCCCTAAGGCTTTATCAATAGCTACCTGGATGTATTTGGGAAGATTAAGGGATAGCCAACTCAAGGTAGCATTATTCTGCAGAGTCATACCAGCTATCTGCTAGAATCGGCCATTAAAGATGGATTGCAAAAGTTGTGGTGGCATAGAAAAAGCTAGGACTAACATAGAATTTCTCGGTACCTTGAGAGTAGGGGTGTCAGACTCAACTCGAATGGCGGGAGTGGTGGTAGAAAACTCAAAATCTATTACATCCACAAAACTAGATGCTTTAACCACCGCCAGATTCAACACATCAAAAAAAATTGTTTCTTAGATATTGGGTTCTCTTCATCTTGACTCATAGTGATGTCAATCACACCCTAAGCCAGCACCTTCTTATTAATCCCAAGAATCAAGGGGACCTTAGCACGTAGATATAACATCATGATAAGGAATGAAAATGGCGATGAAGTTTCCTTTCGTCTGGCTTGTTTCTAGATTTCCTCGATGATAATTTCCCGCTAATTTACCAAAATACCATCCATGATACCTGCCACTTGAATCACCATGTCAATGGAAATTGTGTTGTCATTTTTGGATGCGGTGAAGCAAAAGAAAATTAAACTTAGCCAACGTTTGACTTGAATAATCAAATCCTTTTTCTATATTTTGCTATCGATTGTCGCCCAAAGTGGCATTCCTTTAGAAATGGCACGGTAAATGACCCGTGCCACCCATTGATAATGATCCTCCTTTTATGTAATCTCTCTAACATACTCAGTTTCCTGACTCTCATCGACAATAACATAAACCATGTTGATTGCTTTGGAGGTGAAATCAACCTTGACCCTACAAACAGGTAGACTATGTAGATATAGATGGCTGATGACTGGCCCTATACTTTTTCTGTTTCAATCTGGCATGATCTAAATCATAGAATTAATGAACCAACTCCAAGAAGAAGGACCCATAAGAGACAATGAATACATGTCAATCTCTCTTATTAATCTACTCCACAACATTCAAAAAGTGCCCAGGGACTCTCGTCAAGCTGAAAGCATTCTCAATATTATATTCTCGTTTCTGGAGCCTTTCTAGGTACAACTCTTTCATCCCTTTAACACAGAATATCCTTGCCTCTGCACCCTCCACTAGCACCGAGGGTACTACTGGGGTCTTATCGTTGCCCATAGACTTATCCTTTATGGCTACACGTGTCCAGGTTGGAAGCCTTGGAGTCATTCCTGAAGAATAAAGTAAGAAAAGAAAACAAAAACAAAAACAAAAACAAAATAAATAAAAATCTTTTTATGGTTTTCGATAATAAGAGCATGAAATGAAATAAACACTTTAAAGAAAGAAATGAAAAGGAATGCAGTTGAGTAAATAATATAACTACTGGATAAGGGTTGTGCGGTCTGCACATGCTAGTGTGCAGGCGCACACCAGTTTGTACGGCCAGCAAAACCCATGGTCATGAAAGCATAGTTCTGGATAAGGTGTGTGATGACGTTCAAAACAACTCTCCCAAAGGAGGTGGAAATGATTTTCAAGCTAAATAATAAGTAACCCAATGGATGTCGGGGTCAAATCCATGGAGAACAATATCGAGGAAATTGAGAAAATAAGGAATTAAAGCAGCTTACTAAAGCTCAAAGTGCAAAAAAATTAAAATGATTGGGAGCTTTGTTTAAAATTGAGAATTGCAATATAAAGGATCGGTTGACCACATCAATGACCTTCTTGATACAAATATAGCAAGGAAGATTTGGGAATGAGATTTAATTCATATCCATATGATCCATTATAAATCAATTAACTACTTACTAATTAATCATGGGTAAATCAAAATAAGCCTTGGAATCTCAAGAATCCACCAATATCTCTCGATAATTGGTGAATATTTCTCAATTAGTTCTTTCAAATCTAGATGAGTATTAATAAGGGTATTCCAATTATGGTAACACTAGGATTTAACTATTTCTAGCTCCAAATCCTTAAAATGAGGTTTAAAGCCTCAAGTTAAAGCTAGTTAACCTTTCCCCAACTTCGATTCACTCTTTTAAGCCAAATCAAAGTAAAAGAGGCAAGTCCAAGGGTTGATCACTTCCTTTAGAATCAATTCAAGCACAAGATTAATTAGATCATCAAAGACCCAAATCATAAACTAGAAAATATTTAATTAATTGTAAAAGCACAAGATAAGAATTCAAACCCAAATATTGTTTATCTCTAATACAATATCCAAATCTCAAATCAACACGTACACCTATAATTTAGCAATACAAAGCAAGAGTTGAAGAAAGGAACGAAGAATTTTACAACAAAAGTATCCAATATTCACTCCAATGGTGTAGGGTGTGAACTTGCTTTCCAAACTTGCCAAGATAGGTATCTCAATGGCCAAAGATCAACAATCCTTTCCTAAAATGGCTGGGAGTTCTTTTATGTGGATTGGGGTTTCTAAAAGTGTGATTTTCCATCATTTCCTTGAAGTTACCGCCTCTTTCTTTGCCTATGCAGGCAGTTCATCGCATCCGCGAAGGGATATTGTCTGGTTAACCTTCGCCTATATGATCGGTCCACTGCGTATGCATAGCTTGACTAAGTGGTTGACCTTGGTGTATGTGGCTGGTCCACTACATCTGTGAAGGCCAATTGTGTTGCCATTTCTTGACTTCTCCAAATAGCTCCATTTTGACTTGTTTTACCTTGATTCCTTTTTTGATCACCTATAAATCACATAAACCTGTAAAATAGATGTAAATCGCATCAAATGAACTATTTTTTCTCAATTATACTAGCAAAAGTATAAGATTAAGAGCTAAATAAGTAGGTAGAATACCAACTTATCAAACCTCGAAACTTGAACTATTGCTTATCCTCAAAAAAATTCAAAGGACACAAAAGCACAAGTGCAATGACATCATGAAAAATCAAGGACACTCACTTAAAGCACAAACGCTTGACTTTCGTTGGTACTAATGATTAGTCGATCACATGTGAACTTTATCTAACTGATCCCCTCTATTCAAGACACAATTTTAAGAATGCAATAGGGTTATAAGAACAATCAAGTGAAAATAACCAATCCTGAAGAAGTGACTCAAAACCACTATTTTACCAAACATGCTCATTTGACTCATTTTAGGAATTTATCAACATCACCACTAACTCAAACGAAATCACTCTATTCACAATGATAATACAAGGGACAAATGCACAAACACTATTACTCACAAAGAATTTCAAGTACCAACAAGTATCAAACCATAAGCTTGCACTTATTTTTATTCACCACTAACTCAAAAGTAATTGTTAGAGATCTCAAAGGACTTTGCTACGCTTGTAATATAGGCTTGGGGAAGAGTAGGATAAGCATTTTGGATTAAAGTGACTACATCCTCCTTTAACACTACACTACTTTTTCAATTCAAAAATCAAAGCCATATTTCTTTACATTTTCATGCAACACAAAGCATTATTTCACTCATTTTATTTGATACCCCAAATTTTATCATTCTATTCACCTTGGAGGTTTTCTTTCCCTGTTCTTTCTTTTCTTTTTTTCTCTTATTTTTGCTTTTCTTTTCAACTTTTTCCTTTCTTTGACAAGTTCTTTTAATGCTTGCCACAAACCACCATGTATTTCTCATTTTCTCCAAGGTGTTTCTCAATCAACCCAAACTTAGGCTTTTGGCCTCAAATTTATATTTTTGGAGTTCAAGGAGGGAAGGTTCAAAAAAGGAATCCACTTTTAAAAAGGTTTAAGGCTTGTAACAAGATTTCCAAAGAAAAGGTATTAGGCTCAAATGGGATAAACTAGAGATACAATTAGTGTAATGGTAGGCTTGTAAAGCTAAGTAGGCTTCAAAAATCACAAAATTGGCGTAAGATCATTTCTCCAACCAAATGCAATCAAGCCTAGCAATGAAAAACTAACCGGGCAAGTTCTAGTTGACACAAGCAAGCACTAGAATTATTCCAACAAAGTCTCACCAGACATGGCATACAGACTATTCAAGATGGGTCAATCTCACTTCCTAAACAAGAACAAATAGAGCCACATTAAATATTTTAAGTTATCACTACTAATGTATCAAAAAAACTTAAAAGAGTTGTTACTAACACCATTCTTTTGCTATGCAACTTTTCACAAAATTTTTTGGAAGGTCATGATCAATTCAAATCAATTCGCATGAAAGACTAACACCATTACTACTAAACAACTCACAATTCCTCATTATTTCAAAAGACAACAATTTACCCTTATGAATGACATCACCCAATATATCACAGAACCAAATCATCCAGCTAAATCGACATGGATACTCAAAATTTGCTAACACAGATAATCCCAAACCACAAGCACATTTACATTTGCACCTGCATTTCACCGGTGGAGACTTGTGGCACGTAGGTGCAAACGTAGGTGCTAGGCAGTATAGGTTTCCCTTCTACCCAGCATTTACATGTGCACCTGCATTTGCAAGTCAGTACTTGCATTTCTCACGTTTTCAGCAATGCTCCCATTTTTTTTCAAACAAGTTCAACTATGCCTAACGGGTACTCAGACTTCCCCTGTCTCAAAACACCAAATTTATAGCCTAACAGGTACTAAGAATTGCTCTGGCTCAAAACACCAATATATAAAAGATAAAGAACTACGAATTAAAATATCAAAAGAAAACTAAAGAACTAAACCATCAAACTCATCCACAGTCCAAAAAATAACAACTCTAGCTTGACAAGGGCATAAAATATCAGAACAATCCCGACAAGGGAATAAAATATCAAAACAAGCCTGAAAAGGGTGCACCAATAGCCATACATCAAAATATCAAGCCCGAAAAGGGAACAAATATAACAAAACACCATATGTCACCCCCAACTAAATAACAAAATAGTGCCCTCACTGCCTAAGAAAAAACAAAATATGAGTTTGACGTGGCTCCCTAAATTTCATCAATCTGAACTGGAGGTGGAGGGAAACTAGAGCTGCTCCTAATCATCATCCTCTTCATCCTCTGACCTATTCGATCCACAAAACAATTTCATTCTATCCATCATCTTGTTTAACAACTTGCTCTTTCTCTTCTCGTGTTCCCTGAATTTCCTCTGTCACTTTTCTACCTTTCCTTATATTTAAAAACTTGTTGCTTCAAAGCACACACTCAAGTGTACATGGTCATGCAAGTAATAAATTGGCTCTTGCAAGCTGAATATCGATCCCATAGAGACTTGGTGTTTAGCAAATGATCCAACTTAAGTATTATTATTGAAGTTAAACAAGTTCGATTAGTAACCAAGAAAAGTTTGAGTTTGTCTTTTGTAATCTAAATACTAGAAATAACAATGATATTAAATTCGAATTGTAAATAATATACGGAGAGATACAGGGTTGAGGCATTTACTTTAGATTCATGCATAACTATGGTTTCTAGCCGATGTTGGTGTTTATCGTGATTGTTGATCTACGGGGTTGATATTACAACTTGAGAATTGTCATCCTCTAAGTAATCTACACAAATTAATCTCACAACTATATCATTGAGCAGGGATGTAAGTCTTTAATTCTGATGCATTACACTATCTTCCCGTTTCATTAACCAAGTGGGGCGATTAGGTATATCTTTATCCTAACCACAAATTATCCTTACAATTAATATCTAATTGTTAAAGAAATGATCCACACTCCCTACATTCCTCCTTCTGTCCCTCCACTCCTATGGTCAATGCATTTCGAGATTTAGATTTATCCTAAAGGTCATGGCACTTTAGAATAGTAAAACAAGAGCGCATGAACATCACATGACATGATAAACATGTAAACCAACTATAAAACCATAATTAAACAATCATGTTTTAGCCTCAACCCTAGGAAAAGGGTGCTTAGCCACTTATAGTTATACAACAAATCTCCATAGATGAGTTCATCAATAAAAATTACAAGAAATAAGAGTAAAAGAAGATAAAACCCTTATTTCAAGCTCCTTGGTGTCTCCCTTGCTCACCAATTCGTGTCCTTTTAAAATGATGTGTGTAAATGTGGTTCAGTACTCCTTATATAGTGTTTTTAGGTCGTCCATAGGCTGAGTAATAAGAAATATATGCATTTACAACTTTCCCCCCAACTTAAACCAAGTTAAAGCCCAACTTTTGGACGTTGGATGGGGGCTGGGGCGCCACAAGGCTTCCATTTTTCTTCTTTTTGGTACAAGTATGGGGTGAGGCGATAGGCATAGCTCCATGGTCCTTCCACTTTCTGCTTCTCTGCTGGGGCGGTGCCCCATATGGCTTCCTTCTAACCTCTTTTCTCGTGCACTTGTTCCTTGTTTACCCACTTCTTGTAGCTTGTTTGTAGGCTTCATTCAGCTTCCATAGATTCTCCAATGGTCTCGTACATCAATTCATAACAAACATTAGTCCATACAACATAATAGAGCTCATCCAAGTATACTAGAACACGCATAGCTCAAGCTAACAACACTAGTTTTCTCGTCTAAACTCTATTTGATTATTTTGACTCTTGACTTGTTCAAAATGCACCTTAAACACTATAATCATGTACTTTAGCAACCAAATACACACATACACACTATATACCTCAATAGAACATCAAGTCATCCTCAAAACTAGGCTAAACACGCATAGATAATGACACTTAGGTGTATAAATACGCCTAAGATCACCACCCTACACTTAAAGCCTTGTTCATCCTCAAACAACTGTTTACGTCAATCACAATCAAGGAAAACTCCAACATCCCTATTGGAACTAAGACATTCAAGTTAGAGATACAATGACACAATAACAAGTTCTACCTTCGGCATGTCATATTGAAATTAAAACACATGAATACTACTTCAAGACTTCCTAGACTCAAGAATTGACGCTACCCAATTGGCAAACTCTTGCACACTACTCAACTAAGAGATCATATAAGTCGCCTATCCATCTTTGAACATTCGCCTTCACCACAAGAAAGTTACCCATATACACTCGAACATATGAAAATTATCACAAGAATGGGTGTAAGAATAAAATTTCACTTACTCTCACAAAGAATTCACATGTCACATAAGATGAACCATAAGCTTACCCTTAGTGTAGTACTCCACTAATATCAGAATGTCAAATCCTAAGATCAAGTAGGACTCTATGGATTGTAATGTAGACTAAGGGATGGGTAGGGACTATTTGGTCAAGAATAGTGACTATCTTCCCTAAGCGCTTTAATACATCACACTTTACATTAAACTCATCTCCAACACACCTATTTACACCACTACTATCTTCCCAACTTTATTTTGTTTTTTCTCCATCTTTTTAAGCTAGCTTATACATCTTTAGCATAGAGTATATGCTATCAACACATGATTCACTTCTTTTGATCAATTTTCCTTTTCATTACATTACTCCCTACCAACAACACATAACCCTTTTCAACACATCAAAAGCTATTTCCTTGGGGCTTCAACTTCAATTTTTCCTTCTTAAATTTTACACTCCTTAAAATCTTAATTTCTCAATTAAAGAGCTTAGGAGTTTTGAATCAAATTGCGGGCAATTGAAAGAAAAGTAATAAGCTATATATGAGGCTACCAAAGAATAGGCTAAGGCTTCAACGGGGTTGACTAAGGTCATGCAAAAAGGGTAGACAAAGAGGGTATAAAACATGGCTATCAAAGAAATGCCTATATCATCTTCTAAACTCAACATTCTTTATTTCGCTTTGCAAAAACATGCGGCAAGTTCTAGACACCAAAATACAACATGGAATATAAAAAAAACTTCACTCACACTTTGCACATGTTTAAATCAAGAAGGTTACCTATCGACTCTCAATCAAGCAATTGCAAGAATTTAAATTTATGCCAACAAGAGTCAGATAAAAGAGCCTAGGTGTCTCACATTAGTCATTCAATTTTTTCGATCATGCCATAGAATTAAACGTCCACTTGCAACAAGAAATCATGTGTAGCACCTAGCAAGAGCATCTCTATTTATTTCTAATGACAATTTTTTTTAATTTACTCCTAAAAATCAAAAAGAATACTGGGATCAAAGGGCTCTCTCTCAAAAAAGAACCATAAAGAAAAACTGAGGGGTGGGTAAAGTGTGCTTCTACTAAACAGACCAATCACAAAGACTAAAAACAAACAAAGATAAAATCTTTTTGTAATTATTTTTTCAATTTAATCATAAAGATTCAATTTAATCAAAAACCTACAAATAAAAATAGAAATCCTATAGCGCACTTCACCCTAAAAAAATAAGAAGATTCACACCCCACACTTAAAATCACACTTTATCCCCAAAGTATAAATTAAAAGTAAGGATAGAAATACTCCATGAGGCCTCTAGGCTGAGCTAGTAGCATCAAGTCCATCAAAGAGGTCCAGAGGACTCCACACTTGGTGTTTTCCATTCTCCTTAGCTGCGATCTCAAGTGCTCAGACTTCCCTTCAACCTGTCAACACAAAACAAAAACCAAACCAATAGTGATACTAAAGAAAAATTAAATAGAATAAAAATGCTACCTTAACTTGGGTTGCCTCCTAAGCAACGCCTGATTTATTATCGCAACATGACTCACATCATAACCATTATCCACAGTCTCTCATTCTCTTCCTCCCACTCGAGGGACATCTTCTCCTTCTTTTCTTCTCTCTCGTGTGCTCACAATTGAGGTCTGTAACCTTTCTAACACCTATTTTCTCAGGATTCCATTCAAGTTTTGTAGGTTCAGGCTTATTTATCAACTGGGGCAACTCCATAAGAGAGTTCAAAGAGTTAATTAGAGGTTCGCACTTTTCAACCCCACACTCATCCACTTCCATAACTGTTATCATACATAAATCTTTGTAGTGTGAGGGTGTGTTGAGTGCTTTGTACAGTCTGAAGACCACCACTTCATCATTCAATCTCATTTTTAGCATTCCTTCTCTAACATCTATCAATGATCTACCTGTAGCCAAGAAAGTGCATCCCAAGATTATTGGTACCCTATCATCTGCATCATAGTCAAGAACAATAAAGTCAGCAGGAATAATGATCTTACCAACCTTGATGAAAACATCCTCAATAATTCCTTCAGGGACCACTCTAGTTTTGTCTGCCATTTGTAGCACAACTAATGCAGTCCTTGGCTTTCCCAACCCAAGAGTATTAAATATTGAAAGAGGCATCAAGTTGATGTTTGCCCCCAAATCACTCAAAGCTTGGACAACATTACTTTCACCAATTTGTATGGGGAGGGTGAAACTCCCAGGGTCCTTGAGATTTTTGGTCATCTTGCTCATCACAACCGAACTGCACTCTTCAGTAAGTGCCATAGTATCAATATCCCTAAGCCTTCTTTTATTTTCCACTACATCCTTGAAGTACTTAGCATAGTTAGGCATTCCCTACAAGACATCTAATAAAGGAAGGTTAATGTGAAGTTATCAGAATGTGTCAAAGAACTTCTTAAAATAAGAATCCTCTTTGGATTTCTTAAGCTTTTGAGGGAATGGTGGTGGTGGTCTATTTTGAGTCAGCTCATTTGGTTTTCATTAGGGAACTCAAACGTCCCCTTTCTGTCAGCTTTTTTGGACTCAACTTGGTTTTCTATCTGTCACAACTCTTCTTGCACCTCATGATTTTGGTTTGGAGGTGCGTCACTCAAATCGTTGCCACTCTTCAAGGTAATTGCCATCACTTGATTTGGACTTTTTGTATCACTAGGCAAGCCTCCTTGAGATCTTGCATTTTGTGCCTTAGCTAACTGGTCTATTTTCGTCTCTAAATTATTTTGAGCCAATTGCTAATTTTTGATATCTGCAACCATTTGTTCTTGGTTGGCCAGAATATTTTTCAAAGTCTCGTGTATATTGCTGGCCTGAGTATTTTTTTGAATACCTTGCTTATGTTGAAACTGTTGCGGTTGAGCCTGATTATTACCCCAGGAGTAGTTGGGCTAACTCTACCAGTTGTGATTGTAGGCATTACCATAGTTTTGATTATTGTTTTATGCATTGCCCATAAAATTTACCGACTTCAGATTCGCTCCACACCATTTTGCCTAATGACCACTATTACCATAAGTTTCACACCAAGTATGAACCTGCTACAATGTATTAACCTGGGCCTACGGTTGAGCCATACTCAGTTTGTTAAACTGAGTCATCACCTAGTTCTGAAAAGTGGCCAACTGTGTAGCCAATGCTATGACACTATCTATCTCGAGCATACCTGCAGGCTTCTTTACCATATTTCTGGACATAAATCCATGTTGTAATGACCCTTCCGATCATTTACACATTTTCACCTTTCTTGTACTATTAGAGCTTACTTGTAGCGGCCCAAGTCATTTATGGCTTGTCGGGACCGGTAGTTCGGTGCCCGAGCCATTTGTTTGGTCTTTATGACTGTTCCTCATTTTAGAGCTTCAACTTTGGAAATCATTGACTTCCGACAATATTCTTGGTAATATCAAAGAATTAAACCAAGGTTCTAGGTCAAAGGAATCCCTTACTCAAAAGTTCGAGTAAAAGAAATGCCTCGTGTAACACCTCACCCGTTTGAAGGTTTAAAGTAACCCGTACTTTCGAGATAAGATTAATAGTGTCTAATACACTAAGAAGGATGTGTTATGAGGTATTATAATCGCAAAATGGTCATATGTTAAGTTTTGAAGTCAAGCAAGTTGCGTAACAAAAGTCGAAAAAAGTTATTGTAAATTCCTTTAAGGAATTCTCTTCAAATTTGGGTTAAATGTCTTGGAGTATTTCTCCCTATCTATAAAGAGTTAGTGGGGCCCCAATATACCAAATCTAAGTTCTACAAGTCTAGTTTCCAACGCACTAAACCGTTCATCCATACAACTTCAGAATAGAGAGATATTCACATTTTCGTAAGACTGCACAAGCAGACACGTCAAGGTGGGGCCTACGTCCTAAGTCGGATCAGCTTATGAAAGCTGATTTCTCCTTCGTTTTAACCCATATTTTCCACCCAAAATTCTTAGAAAATTAGAGGGAGAGTGCATAAATAATCCATGGACTTTGATCCTTTCAATTCGGAAGTTTAACGGAAGTTGCTCTACGTCGCGAGCTCATCATTTTGGTAGTTTTCCCCATCGATTTCATGGCGTATCTTCGTGGGTGTTGATGCAGTAATCCAGCAGGTGTTTTCTTGTTGGATTTGGATATGTTTATTGCTACTACAAGGAGGCAGTTCGTGGAACTGATATTTTTATGCTATTATCATTTGATTATCGGAAGGTAAGGGTTCTAAATCCTCGACTCATTCTTAATTTGAGCTTTAGAATCAATTCCGAGGAGAACTTATCGTTATCGGCATGTTTGTCGTGTGTTCTTGCCGTATATTCTTACAGCTCATGGTGGGTCCTTATAACAACATGTTTATCTTGGTGTTTCAAAGCTTTTTGTCGAGGTAACCTTCCTCCTATGACCCTCCTTCGTTATTATATGTTCTAGTATTGTTTTATGGATTTCTGAGCCACGAAGTGGTATTTTGGATCTGTGGCTCTGGGCAGCCCCTTTGTCATAATAAATTAGGTTGTTATTGTTGTATGTTGATGGTGTTAAGGTGTTGGAGGTACTGGGAGTTGGTGTGATTCTTATTGGAGTCACGTACGATAGTTATTGAATTGAATAACATGAAGTACGCCTTGAAATAGTGCCTCGGGAGCTCTTCGCTCCTTTGAGATGTGGTTAACGTATTGTTGTTGGATTTAGCTGCCATTTGTTATTGTTATTGGCCTCATTTTTACGCTTTGGAGTTGGCTAGTCGCGAGTGTGACATTAACACCTTATCAATTGGCTATGGCTCATTCTTGCAGCCTTGTCGATTCTAGGAATTGTTCCATTTCCTTGGTTGGTCAGGCTTCATAGAGACGCCTTTGGGGATTCAGTTGAAAATATTTGTTTTATGTGATTCAAAGCTTCCCGGAGTTGTTCGAGTCTGGACGATGTTGTTCCCGCAGCTAGTCATCGGATGACAGGTAGGTTATGGTTTTCCCCTATCTAGACTCTCCGTATATAGGCTATAACTGCATTAATTAGCATCCATGGATGGGTTGTTATAGGTTGGTACCCCAGACCTTGTCCGCCTTTCGTCCGTCTATTTCATACGTTGTTTGTAGTATTCACGTAGTAATGTATATTACCTTTGTGGTCCTGTGTGGCCTTGTATTGACTCTGGAACATAGATGGTGGGCTATTTGGGAATGTCCGCGAGTATCGGACATAGAGATTATCCTTTTAGGTTGGTTATGTCTGTTGAGTAGCTATTGGGCCTGTGCAGGGCTGATAGGAATTGTTGTGAGCCGTTGGGCTACTTTTATATTTATGTGCGAGCATATCATCCATCAAAAAGGTTTTCCCTTGCATGTTTTACTATAGTTTTGGCTGTGAGCCACTACTGACAGTTTTCCTAAATTTGCATGGCCCTGGGGGCCCGTTTTTGGTACTGTTGTTGATAGAAAAGGGGACTTTTGGATGTTTTCGCACTGATTTTATTACTGGTACTAGTCTCTGCGGGGCAGAGCACCAGACTTAATTTTATTACTGATACTAGTCTTTGCGGGGCAGAGCACCAGACTTGATTTTATTACTGATACTAGTCTCTGCGGGGCGGAGCACTAGACTTGATTTACTACAGTTATAGACCCGGTTATGCCCGGGCACCCTTGGAGGGGTTTTTGAGGCATTTTCTACTACTTTAGTCCTGGATGGGGTCTGGGCATGCATATTCGAGACTGGGTCTCCATCTTGATCCCGGACTTGCTTCCGGATGACATGTCTTGATACTGAGTTTTAGTATGGGGTCAGGGACCTCCATGGACCTTGCCTCTCTGGGCCTGGGGCTTCGGGCTACGTGCGCCGGAGGGAAGGGTATATGGTGAAGTTGAGGTATACAGGCTGAGTCCTTCCATGGAACCTGCCTGCTGGGCCTGATTGGCACCGGAGGAGGTACTTACAGAGGTTCTATTTCACACATCATATCATATCATATCATATCATGCATTGGATTTCACCCTTGTTTGTTGTGTGTGCAGTGTACGATCCGGTAGTATGGGATGCCGGAGGGTTTGCTTTCACTTGATTGTGTTCCTCGGTTGTGTGGGCGGCCGTTGGGACTGTAGGTAGACTATATTTACTCCTGTCTTTATTTAGAGCTTGTCTTGACACCCGGTTCTTCAAAGATTAGGAATGGCTAGCCTGTTGAGGCTTTGGTTGTGGGATTTTTTATTATTGAGAGGGATTTAGAGTCCTATCTTATTGAGGCACTTTTGTGTGGCCTTCTGAGCAGAGTGTGAGACTCTGGCTCTATCCTTGTGGGAAGTTGAGTGGTATCTCTCGGTTATTGTGGCCTAGTTATTTCATCCTAGGGTTGCACTTGTGAGGTGATTCCCTGGTTATGCTATCATGTGATTGGATAGGGTGTTATGACTTCCTTATACTCGTTGATTCCATTTTGAGTATGTTTGACTGCTCTCTGTCTTTTCCTTTTACTTGAGGTTACCGGTATACCGCCATTTTCTCAACTCTCTCTCTACTTACTTATATTATTGTGCAAGGATTCCAGGTGTGCTCTCCTTTCCTTCACCTGTGATTCTAAGTAATTGTATCTCTGTGCTAGCATGTGTTACTTGAAGCTCTTGGTTATGGATGATCTGTGCTAGCTCCTTGTGCCTTGCTTATTGCCTCAGTGACTGCTTTCTTGCTATCTGTTACTTACTGCTTTTATATCTTATATGCGCTCAGTCGGCCTATGATACTGTAATGACCCTTCCGGTCATTCCCACGTTTAAGTTTTGAAGTCAAGCAAATCGACAAAAGATATCGTAAGACCTTTAACAAATTTTCTGAACTTTGGGTCAAATGTGTCAGGGCTTTTCTCTCAATATATAAAGAGTTAGAAGTCCCCCAAAATACCAAATCGAAGGTCTACAAGTCTAGTTTCCAACGCACAAAACCTCACGTCCAACTGATCTCGGAGTAAAGAGTTATGACTGTTTTACCGCGGACTATCTGGCAGAAAACGGGTTGCGAACCGGGTCGGGTTAAACTCGATTTAAGCCTCGACTTCACGTTTTAAAACGCCATTTCAGTTTCGAAACAGTGATAAAACATAAGGGAGGATCCCGAGAGAATTCTTGAGTATCAAAATCGTGCGTTGGCGAATTACGAGCCTAAACTTAAGAATTTTATTAGCCTCGTGCGTGTATTTGAAAATACGTTATTTAAAAGTTGAATTTGGTAAAAATTATATTATTATTGCCTTTTCAAAATATTTTAAAGGTTTACGAAAATTATATTTGATATGATATAAGTGTATACGTATTTATTTTATAAAGTTTTTATACTCCGTAATATTTTAACGGAGATAGTAAATTTAGCTATGTTGAAAGTTATTATTATAATATAGTAGGTTTTGTTTGAAATAATTTTCTATGAATTATGGTATATTTAAAATATTATATTTATTTTACCACGAATTTATTCAATACCCGAATACATACATAACGGGCTGGAAAATATTAAATATTGTCACCTCCACAACACGTGGAGGTGAGGCAAAGCAGCAAGCATTTAGTAGCTGCTAGGTGGCTAATTGGCAGCAATTATTAAAGTGAGTCACCCATTGACTTTGCTGAAAGTTGTATACATATATGTATATTACTGTGTCATACAACGATGCACATTATCAAATATTCTTTCACGTGTGAGGTTTTGTGGTGAGAAAAATATATTTGATAAAGTAAGTCAATTATCTACGTCAAGTTATTCAAGCCCAAATCCGATTCCGATTCCAATTTAGTTTTGAATTTTCTTGGAGTGGTTCGAGCTTGGACATCGTTGTTCTAGCAGCTTGTCGTCGAACGACAGGTAGGTTACGGTTTATTTTCCCTAGACTCCGTATATATAAAATAAAATTGTATTAATGGGCATCCTTGGGTTGGTTTATTAGGTTGGTACCACAGACCTTGACCGCTTTATTCATGTCCGCCTATTTTTATTCCTCCGTTGCTTGTAGTATTTGCCGATATATTTTAGTTACCCTTGTGGTCCTGTGAGGACTTGTTGACTCTGGAACATAGAAGGTGGGATTTTGGGGATGTCCGCGAGTTCCGAACATAGAATTATCCTTCTAGGCTGGTTATGCTTGCTGAGTAGCTGTGGGCCTATGCAGGGTCGATAGGTTGATTGTGAGCTGCGGGGCAGCTATTGTGTGTGATCATACCATTTCCATGCATATAAAGAGGTTTTATCCATGTTTTTACTGTGGTTTTGGCTTCGGGTCTACTAGCACTTGGCCATTTTTGATTGGAAATGATTTGGAAATGGTTGATTTCACTTGTGGAGATTTTTGGGCAAGAAAGTAAAAATTATGTTTAAAATCATCAGTTTTATGATTATCGCTAGACTCGGCAGGGCCGGGGTGCTAGTTGAGTTTTCTTGTTACTTGAGATGATTTTTAGCCTCGGTCGGACCGAGCACCTGAGATGACTTTTTACTGTTTAGACCCGGCTACGCCCGGGCACCCTTGGAGGGGTTTTTGAGATATTTTCCTACTATTTTTAGTCCTGGACAGGGTCTGGGCATGCATATTCGAGACTGGGTCTCTATCTTGATATCAAGACTGGGTCTCTATCTTGATACATGTTCTGATACTGAGTTTTAGTATGGGGTCTGGGACCTCCATGGACCTTGCCATCCGGGCCAGGGGCTACGGGCTGCGTGTGCCGGTGGAGGGGTATACGGTGGAGTAGAGGTATACGGGCAGAGTCCTTCCATGGAACCTACCTGCTGGGCCGGATCAGCGCCGGAGGAGGTACATACAGAGATACTATGGCACTTGAGATCTTCATGCATCATATCATTCATGGTTTCGAGGTTCCACCCTTGTTTGCTGTTTGCTGATTGTACGCTCCGGTAGTATGGGATGCCGGAGGGTTTGTTTTCACTTGTTTGTGTTCCTCGGTTGTATGGGCGGCCGAGGGACTGTAGGTAGACTTTTGCTTTTTACTTACAAAATTGTTCTCTATTATGGATAAGTATGAGATTGGTATGATTAGTTGAGTTTGATTCATGTCTCTGAGCATGCCTATTATTACTCTTTCTCTCTTCTTCTTACACTTGAGGTTACCGGTATACCGTCCATTTCGTAAACTTATTTTATATACACTATTATTGCAAGGACCCCAGGTGCGTTATTTCTTACTTTCACCTGTGCCTATGGTGTGTATATTCTGCTTACTAGCCTCATATATGGTTCTGTTGATTTCCCTCTGGGCTAGTTCCTGTGTACCTTTCGTTGATTTCTGTGACTACTTGCTTCTATTCTGTCTATTACTACGCTTTTATCTTATATGTGCCCAGTCGGCCTATGATACCTACTGGGTACCTTATGCTTCGCATTTGGTGCTCACCCCTACCCCCTGCATCTTTGGGTGCAGATCTTAGCGTGGGCCATCGCCGTTAGATTGCTGTGATTCGTGCTTGGAGATCGGTTGAGGACTACTTCAGACTGAGGGTGAGCTCTTGGCGATCGGAGCTTAGCTTTAGTTTATCTTTTGCTTCATGTACTCTATTACCATTCAGAGACATCTGTATATATTCTTGTGGTTTATTTGCACTCCATGTATGTAGTTTGGCTCTGTACTATGATACCAGGTCTTGGGTTTGGTTTAGTTTCTGCATATGTATATATTTATTTCCCTGTTATCTATTTTATTCGTCTTGTTCCCTTATTTGCTAGATAGTAGCCCATTACAAACTGTTCTGGGCTACGGGGATTGGTTCACCTACCGGGGGTTTTAGGTGCCATCATGACCTAGAAATTGGGTCGTGACAACTTGGTATCAGAGCTTTAGGTTCACCGGTGTCATCGGTATAGGAGCCAATGTCTAGTAGAGTCCTGCGGATCGGGGCGGAGACGTCCGTACTCAATCTTTGGGAGGCTACAGTGGAATTTTAGGAAATTTAACTCTTTCATTGCTTCTGTGTCGTGCGTTTTACCCTTGAAGTTTCTGGAGATCTCATTTATTCTACTTCATTCTTCCGCAGATGGTTCGTACGAGAACATCGGCATCACGCGAAGATGAGCCTCCCACTCCAACTAGGGGTCGAGGACGCCCTCGAACAGTGGCACCTGCTAGAGCTGTTAGCGTGGAGATAGAGCCCGAGCAGCATGTGGTTCAGGGGGCAGCCCAGGTACCACCAGCTCCAGCGCCAGCTCCAACGTCAGCTCGAGTATCAGCTCCAGCGCCAGCTCGAGTACCAGCTCCAGTGCCCACTTATGTGCCAGCTCCAGCCGCAGCTCAGTCTCCAGATATTCGAGGATTACTATTACAGCTTTTGGGTGTGATTGGAGAGCGGCCTTCCGAGGTAGCGCAGACATCCGCTCAGGGGGCAGCCCTGGGTGCACAGAGCTCAGGAGCGCAGCCTGCTACTATGGCTCCCCGTGCGGAGGTTATTCCGGTTCCATCTGTTGCACAGCCTCTTGCTCCTCGCCCAGCTATGACAGAGTCAGAGCAGAAGGCGTTGGGTAGGTTTTTGAGGTTAGCACCTCCGAGGTTTGCGGGTACTTCTGGACAGGATCCACATGACTTTATTACCACCTGTGAGGAGATGTTGCATCATCTGGGTTTGTTGGAGACTCACGGGGTTGGTTATACTACCTATCAGTTGGATGGCCCAGCGAAGTTATGGTTGAGGGCTCAGGTTGCTTGTAGACCACCGTCATCACCTCCTTGACCTGGTCTGAGTTTTATGAGGCCTTTATGGCCAAGTTCCTACCCCAGAGTGATGCGGGAGCACCGCAGGGAGCAGTTTACTCACCTTGTACAGGGGTCTACGACTATCTCGGAGTATGAGACCTGTTTTCATCAGCTAGCACCGTTCGGAGCTATGATCATTCCTACCGGAGGCTGATAGGATTCGCAGATTTGTATGGGGTTTGAGGCCAGAGATCAGGCAGCCAGCTGAGATATTGATTGCCAGTGGTCGGTCATTCCAGGCTATTGTAGACTATGCCCGCACTGTGGAGGACTTACAGCGACATGATCAAGGGTCCAGGGATAAGAGGCCTCGACATCAGGGTGTCTATAGTGGTTCCAGATATGGTGGTAGAGGTCCTGGCCAGTGGAGTCGGAGTTATCAGCCACATAAGTTCCAGGGTCAGTCCAGCCGACTAGTCCAGGCTTCCCTTCAGACTTTCGGTAGTACCCAGTTCGAGCAGGGTCAGGGCAGCCATCAGGGCTATAGCGACCAGTCTTCGAGGGGTACAGTTTCTGGGGCATCAGGTCGTGGTGGTCATACGGGATTTGCTGGTTCATCTCGACTGAGTAGGCCATCAGGGGCTTGTTTTACTTATGGTGCGATGGGTCATTTTGCTAAAGATTGCCCTCAGCAGGGTACAGTTCAGTTAGCCGAGCCTTTACGGGTAGTTCAGCCCCCGGCTAGAGGGGGTGGTCGTCAAAGTAGAGGTAGTGCGCCATGCGGCAGAGCAGGTGGTAGGGATGGCAGTCGGGCAGGTGGAGGTCGTCGTCAGTTTTGCGCGGTCCCTAGGAAACCAGAGGTAGAGGCCACAGATGCTGTGATTACAGGTACGATTTCTGTGTGCCATCAGTCTGCTGTGGCTTTATTTGATCCTGGATCCACTTGTTCATATGTATCTGCCTACTTTGTGCCTTTTTTGGGGTTGGCTAGTGAGCCATTATCTGTTCCTGTTTCTGTTTCGACCCCAGTAGGAGATTCTTTAGTAGTGGATCGGATTGTGAGATCCTGTATGTTATCTATTGGTGATTCAGAGACTTGGGGTGATTTGATGATTCTTGATATGCTAGATTTTGATGTGATACTGGGCATGGACTGGTTATCCCCTCACCGTGTGGTTTTGGATTGTTATGCCAAGACCATTACCATAGTTGTGCCCGGTGTATCCCCGGTTGTGTGGCAGGGTTCTGTTAGCCATGCACCATCTGGGATCATCTCTTGTCTCCGAGCTAGAAAGTTGATTTCCCGTGGGTGTTTAGCTTATCTAGCATATGTCCGAGATGTTAGTGCTGACTACTTCTCCTGAGTCTGTTCCTGGGGTTAGAGACTTTCTCGATGTGTTTCCTACCGACCTGCCAGGCCTTCCACCTGAGAGAGATATTGATTTTGCTATTAAGTTAGAGCCGGGCACTAGGCCCATTTCTATTTCTCCTTACCGTATGGCTCCTGCTGAGTTGAGGGAGCTTAAGGAGCAGCTCCAGGATCTGTTAGCTAAGGGGTTTAATAGACCTAGTGTGTCACCTTGGGGTGCTCCTGTTCTCTTCGTGAAGAAGAAGGATGGGTCGATGCGCTTGTGTATTGATTATCGGCAGCTGAATAGGGTGACAGTGAAGAATAGGTATTCGATGCCGAGGATTGATGATTTGTTTGACCAGCTTCAGGGTTCAGTCGTGTTTTCGAAGATTGATTTGAGGTCTGGCTACCATCAGTTGAGGATTAGGGCGGAGGACATCCCTAAGACAGCATTCAGGACATGTTATGGCCATTATGAGTTCCTGTGATGTCTTTTGGGTTGACTAATGCCCCGCAGCCTTTATGAACTTGATGCACATGGTTCTTGGCCCGTATTTGGACTCATTTGTGATAGTTTTTATAGATGACATCTTGGTATACTCGCGTAGTAGAGATGAGCATGAGC
>QJPP01005010.1:0-47173 GCA_003996215.1 Jaltomata sinuosa
TAATTTTGTCTGTGTCTTTATTTATTCTATACTGAGGAGTAGTAGTAATTTGTCTAAGAGAAGGGGTAATAAAGAAATTGGGTCCTAAATTTCCCCTAGCGTAATCCAACGCTTCATTTAAATCATTAAACCCTTTGAATAAAGGTGTCTCAAAATTTTTAATATTGTCTATTACTTCTATCTAAGTCTGAAAAACTCCTGGCTTTTTTCCTTGTATTACCGCATAAAATTTAAATTTTTTGTCTTGGTTTTTCTCTGTAAAGTATGAGCATAAAGCATTTAAAACTGAAATGAAATATCCATGGTCTTTGGGAGTTTTGCCGAAGGCTATCCACAGGTTGTCTATTAGACATATCTGGGGTTTGTCTATGCTTGTCCCTCCTTGCACCCTGAAATTCAAGTTACATTCTGGATAGCATATTAGATTCTGCTTACCAAAATATAGTCTTTCTAATTTTTGTGTATCCATTCGAGTCTGTGCTTTGAACTGAGTAGTTCTTAGCAAAGTCTGTAAGTAATTATCGGCGGAAGGGGAAGCTTCCTCCTTTCCTTTGTCTTTTCCTGCATACATACTAAAAATTTCCAAGTTAGTCATTTTATCATAAGTCTACTTAGTTGATCTGCTAAATTGTTCTCTTTTCCTTTAATGTGTTCTAGTACTATATTGTATATTGAAGTGGCATCTAAAATTTAACCATCTTCTCTTACTACTCGTTTTCTCGTTTATTTTCTGATAAAATTTTACTATAGCTTCACAGTCTGTTCTTACCAAAACTTCTGGTTTATTTAGAATGTATATTCTAAAAATATTTAATTCGTAAATTACTGCTAGAATTTCTGCGTCTATACTACTCATATTACCTTTTTCCTTGTACTTACCACTTTGGTATGCACAAATTCTTTCTTCTTTTTTATCGCTGTATTTGTTCTTTCTAGTTTTAAGAACAGCTCCCCATCCTTCGAAACTTCCATCTGTTTCTATTATCAAATAGTCTGTTTCTAAAGGCATTGCTAAATCTGGAATATTTTTAATCATATGCTTTAAAGTCTGAACCAGTTTTATATCTTCTGTATTAAAAGACTTCTGACCAGTGGATCCTGTTTTGGAATATAATGGTCCTGCTATTTTTCCTAAGTCTTTTATGAAGTTCCTTGCATAGTTTAGTATTCCTAGAAATTTTTGTAATTCTTTTGTTTTATCCAATTTGTCTGGCATATCTAGTATTTTCTTTGCTATATGTGATTGTAACTTTATCTTTCCATTTCCTATGGTTATTCCTAAAAAATTAATCTGTGTCTTACATAAATCCATTTTCTTTTTGCTTATTATTATTCCATGATTTACAAGTAATCTGAAAACAATTTGTAAATGTCCTAGGTGTTCTTTCATAGTATTACTAAAAATGAGAATATCATCTACGTATACTATTACAAAATTTTTAAACTCCCTAAAGATATCATCCATTTTTCTCTGGAAAATAGGAGGTGCCGTCTTTAGTCCGAAAGGCATTACTAGCCATTCGAAATGTCCTTCTGGGCATGTAAATGCAGTCCAGTTTATGCTGTCTTCGTGCATTTTTACTTGCCAATATCCGGATTTACAGTCTAATTTACTAAAACAATTTCTTCCCTGTATTCTATTAATTAGTTCAGTTTTGTCTGGTAATTTGTATCCGTCCATTCTAGTGTTGTCGTTTAACCTTTTATAGTTTATTACCATTCTTGCCTTCCCTCTAACTATTTCTGCATGATTTCTAACTATGAAGGCGGCTGATCTATGTTTTGACCTAGATCTTCTTATTACTCCTAATTCTAATAATTCTTTAATTTGTATTTCAAAGTCTTCCAAGTCTTGGTTTGTAGCTTCTATTGAGGCTGTTTTTACTATATACTCTGGATTAATTATGTCTAATTTGCAGGTTATCTTATTGGACTCCCAATGTTTCAGGGGTTTTTCTCCAATTATTTCTAGTTCGTCTAGAATTTGTATTATTTTTTCTAGATCTCTCTGATCTTTAATTATTGCTATTTGTTTTATTCCATTCCTTAAATTGTAAAGTTCAGTATTTATTTCTATTAAAGAATAATCTTTTTCTATTTCTTTCATGTCTAGTATCTCATTTATTTCTTCTTTGATGTTTATGGTTTCACAATGGTCGCATTGACAGTCTTTTCCTTTTTCACAATTCGTCTTTTTCTGTTTTACTTCTTATTTTTGTGGGCATATGTGTGGTGGTTACTGATGTTTGGGTTATGTTTTTTGATAATATTATTCCGTCTCTAGTTAGGAGACAACTTCCGTTGTTTTGTAATAAAAAATCTAATCCTAGTACAAAATCTACTCTAATATTTAAATCTCTTGTCCATATTTTATCTAGTTTGTAGGATGGCTTGTAGAAATTATCACAAGTATTTTTAAAGCTAATCGTTGCTTTTCCCACATAGTGTGAGTAAGTATTGTATGATCCATCCATTTGCATTGACACTTGTGTCTCTGGTAAGTTTTTAATTAATTCTATTGGTATTATTCTTTCGTTTATAATACTTCTGGTACATCCTGAGTCAACTAGGGCCAGTGTCTCTATTTCGTAGTTTTGTATTTTTATTCTTGCTAGTATTTTTATGGTGCTCATTTTTTTGTCTTCATTACATATTAAACCTTCAAAGTTCTTATTTCTTTGATTTGTATTCATCAATTCTTCTTCTATGATTTTTTCTTTACCTTTTTCTAGCTTTATTAATCTATGTTCTATTTTCTCTATTTTGTCTTCTATGTTTGATATTCTTATTTCAGTTGATGATCTAATAGGTTCTTTAATATTCATTTGTTCTTTTAGTATTTTTGTTTCTAGCATTTTTTCTATGCAATTAATACATCCTATGATATAGCAATTTTTACATTTTAATCTTTTGTCTTTACTTGGATACCAATGACATATGTAACATTGGTTACAATCCAATCCTTTTCCTTTTTCGAAAGTATGATCGCATTCTACAGCGAGATTGACTAGATTGTGGTTATCTAATTCTCCTAGATCTAGTTTTTCTAATCCTATTTCATTTATTAACTCTTCTTCTTCTGAGTCTGAAGAATTCTGTTTTTGTTCTTCATTTGGGTTTATACTAACTACCGAATATATACTTTCACTGTCTGACATGTATTCGTCTACATTTATTAAAGTTTCATTAAATTCGTCTATTAGTTGTGCATTTCTTGTTCTACTATTATTTCTTTTAGGACAAGTATTGGCTAAGTGATCTATGCTTCCACATGTAAAGCATTCTAGTCTATTTTTATAATTTTTTTTTCCATCAAATTTTCTTATATGTCTATTTCTATCTAAGTATGGCTTTTTTGCCATTGATTTCCTTAGATAATATTTCTTTGGATAAAAAGTTCTTTTATTTTTCTTATATCTTTTCTGTTGCGGGTAATTATCGTAACTTTGTGTAGTGTATATACTCTTACAAAAACTTGTCTCACTTTGTTTTAATTGCTTTTGTATTTGTATATTAGTGCATTTCTCTTATAATATCCACATTACGTGCTGAGTTCTTTGACCTATGGTCCATTTTGTTTGTGGGTATTGTAATACTCCATCTCGTTTGTTCCATCTTTCTTCTATTTCCCTGCCTAAGGCTCCGGAAAGTTTATTAAAAAGTTTATTCCCTAATGTTTGGTCAAAAGTGTTTCCACTAATTGTACAATAATAAAAATATTCGTTTAAAAATTCTTTTATTTGGAACCAACTACTTATACTTAATTGTTCTAATTTTATTAACGTGTTTCTTTGTAGTGCTATTAATCCGCTATTTGGGTCTTCTCCTGTTATTAAACAGTGTATTTTATTCGCAAAATTGTATGGGTTTGCTCCCATGTCTACTAACCCTTGGAATTCTTCTGGGAATTCTAACTTATAGGCTTCCCAAATTCCTTTTGCAGATTCTCCTAAAAAAGTTTCCATGTATCTATACATGGCTTCTGCATCTGCCTCTTGGTTAGATTGTATGTAGTCTGCCACTATTATTCCTTTCCATATATCTATTACCGAATTCCACAGTTGTGGATCGTGTGCCGCTATATTTAATATTTTTCCTTTATTGCCTCCTTCTTGGAGTCTAATAGGTTCCTCTATTGGCATTCTTCTTCCTATTGGTCTTATACTTTCTGTATTTTCATTCGGGGTTATTCTATATACTCTATGTCTTGGCAAATTTCCTGAAGTATTATCTATTCTATTCATAGAGGTTGTCTTTTGAAAAGGGCTTGCACTGCTAGATGCACTTTCCATTAATTCTTTCTGACTTATTATTGTATCATTTTCACTTTCTTCGTCAGATTGTCTTTGAGATTCGTTTGTTAACCAAATAGTACTTCTGTACCCACGGTTGTCTGTTCTTAATTCGCAGTTTTTAAAGTGTTCTTTCATCTTTGTTAAATTTAAATTTCCAGTCTTACATGCTTTGCATCTGAAAGTTTTATCTGGGTTATTTTTATATATTTCTTCTGCTTTTAAGATTACTTTATCTACTTTAAATTCTTCTTCTAGTATTAATTCTAGATTCATAAGTTCACTATTTTCTATTTCTTCATCTACTTCCTTTTGGTCTATGTATTTATAATCTGTAAATCTAATAGAGGTCTGACCTTTATTATTTGTGTACATTATGTGATCGTTAGGTTTCAACGTCTCTTTTTTATTAAAATTTTCTAAATTCCATTCTAATCCTGCATATTCTTCGGGGTCTATTTTTAAGGGCTTGATTAATTTTATTCCCTTATTTCCCATTAGGCTTACTACATCTTCTACTTTTAGTTTAAACTTGGTACTACTATTTGTAGCTATTTTTCCTATAAAGCCTGGTCCGACCTGCCGGATTCGAACCAGCGACCTAAAGATTAAAATTTATACTACTTGTACTTTTTCCTATGACACATAATTGTTCTTCTCTATAATGTTGGTATAGCTGAGCTTTGCTTGAAAAAGTTCCAGTATTATAGAGTGTTTATTTCAAGAATTAAAGGGGTTGTAAGCAAACTCAAAAATAAAAGGGGTTGTAAGCAAATGTTGTAAAATCCTACTCGGTACTCCCTCCTCCTTAGTCTATAGGCATGTTAGTATAGTTTGTAAGTATTAAAATCTAAGTATTTTCTCCCGAAAAAGTATTTTTTTTTTTTTTTTGGTTTTGGTTTTAGATTAGATTATTATTTATCATGTTCATCTCTCTCTCTTAGCCTATGTTCTTATCAGCGGTTTCTTTAACCCCACCCCGGGAGACACAGGTCCTTCGGTACTCTTGATCATGGCGGACATCAATCCCTAGGACTTTACAGGTTAATCCATGGTCGCTTTAATAAAAAGCTAAGAGTTTAACCATATACTAAGGATAAACAATAACTCTATTTTATCAATATTCACATATCATAAACATTTCAAACTTAACATTAATCAAACATAAATATTACATAATTGGGAGAGATACATAGATAATAATATCTTACAAGAATACTTACATGTCTGTAGGTGGAGAGAGGTTTCCCTTTCGGGAGTCCCCGGAAACTATGGAACTACGTCGGAGGTAGCTAGACACTCTCTCTTTCTTATTCTCACTCTTATTTTTACAAATAGTTTATTCAACTATTACATACTGAAAATGAAAAATTTGCTAACTTACTCTCTTATTTCTCACTTCTCTCTCTTACTCTTTTTTCTCTCTTTTTTGTTATATCTTACTCTTCTGAAAGAGGGGATATTTATAGATGACTTTGTAGGAGCGGATTTCAAATTTTTATTTCAATTGAGTTGAAGAATCTTTAGCTGCCGGGTGCGCTGTGGGCCCCATCGTCACATGCTTGATTGATTCTTTGTCCTTTCTTGATATTTGAGTGCTCCATCTTAGTGCTTCTTTACGTCATGGCTTACGTATTTGTTTTTGTCTTCTTTTCAGCATGAGTCATGGCTTGCGTATTTGTCTTGTTTTCTTTGTTGATACTGTTTTTACCTTATGTGTTCAGGTTGTGTTCCGCTATGGTGTCAAAACTCATGCCTGAGTCTTCGTCTTCATTAGGGTCTTGAGCAAATTGATCCATTATTGGATCTATAGCTGAGTTATAACTACTGTGTGATGACTCTGGTCGTGGATTTTCACTAATTACTTCTTTAGTTTTTTCTTCTAAAAATTTCTTCAACGTACTGTTTAGAACATCTTCTAATTTTTTACCTTTCTTTTTTCGTAGGTTTATTCCTCGCCTTCTAGTCTCATTTTTCTTTTCTGTCTTTGTTGAGGAAGTTCCGGCCATGTTAAAACTGTCTGGTAGTATTCTTACACTTTTTGGCAAAGTGTCAGCCATTAACGGATTTGATTTGTCTTTACCAGTTACCGTTTGAACTGGACTAGCTATACCTATATCTGGTATAGTAGATCTTTCTACATTCATTGGGGAATGCACACCCGTCTTATCCATTTTTTGAGATGGAGAACTCTTTTGTATATTTGAAGTCGAAAATACTTGTTGTGTGGTATGTATTGGAAATTGAGTCTGACTAATTTCAAAATGAAGTATTTTAATTCTTTCTTGTAGTATTTTAATATGTTCTACCATTTTGTCTTTTTCTTGTGTCAATTCTTCATTCCTGCTATTTACTCTTTTAAAAGCATTTGTCATAGTTTCACAGTGGTCACAAAAAATAATTTTGTCTGTGTCTTTATTTATTCTATACTGAGGAGTAGTAGTAATTTGTCTAAGAGAAGGGGTAATAAAGAAATTGGGTCCTAAATTTCCCCTAGCGTAATCCAACGCTTCATTTAAATCATTAAACCCTTTGAATAAAGGTGTCTGAAAATTTCTAATATTGTCTATTACTTCTATCCAAGTCTGAAAAACTCCTGGCTTTTTTCCTTGTATTACCGCATAAAATTTAAATTTTTTGTCTTGGTTTTTCTCTGTAAAGTATGAGCATAAAGCATTTAAAACTGAAATGAAATATCCATGGTCTTTGGGAGTTTTGCCGAAGGATATCCACAGGTTGTCTATTAGACATCTCTGGGGTTTGTCTATGCTTGTCCCTCCTTGCACCCTGAAATTCAAGTTACATTCTGGATAGCATATTAGATTCTGCTTACCAAAATATAGTCTTTCTAATTTTTGTGTATCCATTCAAGTCTGTGCTTTGAACTGAGTAGTTCTTAGCAAAGTCTGTAAGTAATTATCGGCGGAAGGGGAAGCTTCCTCCTTTCCTTTGTCTTTTCCTGCATACATACTAAAATTTTCCAGGTTAGTCATTTTATCATAAGTCTACTTAGTTGATCTGCTAAATTGTTCTCTTTTCCTTTAATGTGTTCTAGTACTATATTGTATACTGAAGTGGCATCTAAAAAATTTAACCATCTTCTCTTACTACTCGTTTTCTCGTTTATCTTCTGATAAAATTTTACTATAGCTTCACAGTCTGTTCTTACCAAAACTTCTGGTTTATTTAGAATGTATATTCTAAAAACATTTAATCCGTAAATTACTGCTAGAATTTCTGCGTCTATACTACTCATATTACCTTTTTCCTTGTACTTACCACTTTGGTATGCACAAATTCTTTCTTCTTTTTTATCGCTGTATTTGTTCTTTCTAGTTTTAAGAACAGCTCCCCATCCTTCGAAACTTCCATCTGTTTCTATTATCAAATAGTCTGTTTCTAAAGGCATTGCTAAATCTGGAATATTTTTAATCATATGCTTTAAAGTCTGAACCAGTTTTATATCTTCTGTATTAAAAGACTTCTGACCAGTGGATCCTGTTTTGGAATATAATGGTCCTGCTATTTTTCCTAAGTCTTTTATGAAGTTCCTTGCATAGTTTAGTATTCCTAGAAATTTTTGTAATTCTTTTGTTTTATCCAATTTGTCTGGCATATCTAGTATTTTCTTTGCTATATGTGATTGTAACTTTATCTTTCCATTTCCTATGGTTATTCTTAAAAAATTAATCTGTGTCTTACATAAATCCATTTTCTTTTTGCTTATTATTATTCCATGATTTACAAGTAATCTGAAAACAATTTGTAAATGTCCTAGGTGTTCTTTCATAGTATTACTAAAAATGAGAATATCATCTACGTATACTATTACAAAAATTTTAAACTCCCTAAAAATATCATCCATTTTTCTCTGGAAAATAGGAGGTGTCGTCTTTAGTCCGAAAGGCATTACTAGCCATTCGAAATGTCCTTCTGGGCATGTAAATGCAGTCCAGTTTATGCTGTCTTCGTGCATTTTTACTTGCCAATATCCGGATTTACAGTCTAATTTACTAAAACAATTTCTTCCCTGTATTCTATTAATTAGTTCAGTTTTATCTGGTAATTTGTATCCGTCCATTCTAGTGTTGTCGTTTAACCTTTTATAGTTTATTACCATTCTTGCCTTTCCTCTAACTATTTCTGCATGATTTCTAACTATGAAGGCGGCTGACCTATGTTTTGACCTAGATCTTCTTATTACTCCTAATTCTAATAATTCTTTAATTTGTGTTTCAAAATCTTCCAAGTCTTGGTTTGTAGCTTCTATTGAGGCTGTTTTTACTATATACTCTGGATTAATTATGTCTAATTTGCAGGTTATCTTATTGGACTCCCAATATTTCAGGGGTTTTTCTCCAATTATTTTTAGTTCGTCTAGAATTTGTATTATTTTTTCTAGATCTCTCTGATCTTTAATTATTCCTATTTGTTTTATTCCATTCCTCAAATTGTAAAGTTCATTATTTACAAGATTACACTAACCTGAAGTCCAGCCCGTCTAAAACTATGACCTCGAGCCCACTATCTCATAACAAATGGAAAAATAGAAATAAAAGTGATAAGAGCAAGAACCGATAAGAGAAAGCTATTTTACCATGAAATCCTCTCCTAAGCCTATACTAAGGAATCTCTATTCTAATTCTAACATGATAGTAGGAAATTTAGACTAAGGCTCAGGAAGAAATACTACTCTAAGGATCCCTGAAATAGGCCATAAGTTTAGAATTCAATATAGACCTAGTCCTGAGTAGCAAATCCCCTATCCAACATAAAATTTATAAGATGTACTACCTAACTAAGCTAAGTCTAAAGAAAGGAAATTGTAACCTACCTCAAGGCCAAATGATAAACTCGAACCATCACATGGAAGCCTTCCTCTTCCGTAGAGCCTCCACCCGCTGCCACTGTATCAAATATGCAATCTATGCATTAAATGAGACTAAAAATACCCATATTAACATTTTATAGTTTGGGCAAAAAATCGAGTCAATATTAACCCTCGGGACCCATCAATGATAGCTGAAACAAAACTCACAATATTTTTCTTTACACGTTAAGAAGCCTGTACCTAAATTTGGGTGAATACGAGACTCAGTTTGGGGCTCAAATCAGCTCGGAAGTCCCATGAGTACCAAAATATGGGGTACTCAGTAGGCATCATAAGACGCCCGAGCTCAGAGGACAAGATATAATATAAGAAACATGAAGGCAGGTATAAATAGAAACTAACCTAGAAATCTCAAGTACTGATACGATAAAAGTGAAGATAATAATAATAGTGCGAATAAACACTCAATATAAGCATACGTGGATAACCCATTTGATTGAACATGCTGCCTATAAAATTTCACCTCAAAAATCACAAGTTTTTTTTTGTTATTGATCAATAGCTTAATCACTGCAAATTTCAGTGACAACCCTTTTCTAATTGTATTTCCAATGCAAAATTCTAAACCTCTAAGTAACAGTTTTGTTGTTAATGTTCATGTTGTAAAATTTTTTATTTACCTTTCTATTAGCAAACTTTTATTACTATTTGAGTAATGACAAAAACTAAAAATATTTTGATTTTAAGACAGTACAATAGGGGAGACATTGAAATATTATTCATGAAATTTGGCTTTGTTTCTTATTTTCACACTAGTGTTTTTTTGCAGTTTTCAATAATTTTCAACGTATTACTAATTAGACTTGATAATAGTCCAACGATTAAGTTGATATGTTACTATAAAGGTTGTTCTTCATTGCAACTGCTTTGGTTTTTACACAACAACATAATTTCTGAATAATCTTTTCATTTTTTGTAGCATGTACACATGAAATATGGGATGAACTCTCGACAAACTCGGAGCAACAACAACTTATAAGCCACTAGCCCCACACTCTGAAGAATCTCAAAGGGCCTAATATACCTCAAACTTAACTTCTCCCGCTTCCCAAACCGAATAACACTCTTCATGGGTGAGACCTTGAGCAAAACTTGCTCACCTTTCGTAAAATATACATCCCTTACCTTTCTATCTGCATACTCCTTTGGTCAGCTTTGAGCCGCTAGAAGCTTCTCTTGGATGAACTTCACCCTTTCCATAGAATCTCTCAAAATATTGGTACCCCAAGGTCTCACCTTAAGGAATCGAACCAGCCAATGGGAGATCTACATCTCCTCCTATATAACGCTTCAAATGGAGCCATATCTATGGTCGAGTGATAACTGTTATTACAAGCAAACACATCCAATGATAGATACTGGTACCAATGACCCCCTAAATCCATCACACATGCACGAAGCATGTCTAACTACACCTTAATTGTATGATAATATTGCCCATCAGTCTGAGGATGTAAAATCGTACTCAGGTCCAACCTATACCAAACTCTTCAAGCAACTTCTACCAAAAGTTAGAGGTAAACTGAGTACCCCTCTCAGAAATAATGGAGATAGGCACTCCATGCAGTTAAATAACTTCCTTAAGTTAGATCTTGGCTAGCTTAGCCACATTGTAAGTCACTTGAACAAGAATGAAGTGTGCAAACTTTGTCAATCTTCCAATGATAACCTATATCAAATAATATTTTCTCAAAGTCTTGGGAAGGCCAATCATAAAATCCATGGCTATGCTCTACCACTTCTACTCAAGAATGGACATTCTCTGAAGAGGACCACTAGGCTTTTGGTGTTAATATTTCACTTGCTAATAGTTCTGACACTTAGCCATAAAGTTGACTATATCTCTCTTCGTTTTCCCCCACCAATAGTGTTACTTCTAGTCGCGGTACATCTGGGTCACTAATAAGTCGGTAATCTACCAACTTATTGAGCCTATATCCATGAATTATTGCTATGTATTGAATAGATTTAGAGGTTCTTATGGCCTTTATTGATGTCTATGCAGGTACTTTGATAAAAGATTAAAAACAAGCATATGGACCCAAAAGGAGCTCAAAAAGGAGTTAAGTGTGAAGCATTCGAAAAAGCTGAAGATTTTGACTGGAGATGCGGTGGCCGTGTGACACGCACAAGCCAAGGTGCAAACTACACCTCCTCCGCATGAAGCTACAAAATCCACTGAAGAATTTATTAAGGAGTGCGGTCACTGTGCGATGCGCACATCCGAAGGTGCAAACTGCACCCCCTTTGCATGAAGCTCCCAAGTTAGCTGAGTCACTGGTCCAACTGAAGGCAGTGTGCGATGTGTACGTCACAACATGCAAACCGCACGTCGCACTGCATACCTCCCGAAGGGCATTTTTGTTCTAACTTTTAGTGATGTTTTGGGAAACTATAAAAGGCCTATTTAGGCACAATTGTAAAAAACTTTCTTCAGTCCTGAATATTCTAAAGAGCTTTTTGATTTGAGACTAAGTTTTCACCTCCATTGAGAAGAGGGTTTTAATCTAATTCTCTTGGTTAACACTTGTGTGCTCAAATTGAATCTAGAACTTGAGATTCAGCTCTAATGGAAGAGATTTTGACTTACCTAACTGGTATCTCTTTCTCAATTGCTATGAGTGTTTAATTTCTCTTGTCTAGGGGTGTGTTGATGATGGGTCCTTAACAAATGGGTGTGGGTGTTATTTATTCTTGCTTATAATAGCTTATTTGGCATGGGTCTAGTAATTTCACCAAGTTTTAATCCTAAAATTGGTGGTTGCAAACATTAATTTTCATTACTTGACTATGCGATTGCTTGAGAAAGAATCTCATGGTTTTGGATGTGAAATTACTAGTGGGAACTTGGGAATCTACTTAGATTTTTGAGGCTAGAGATATCTCTTATCGACGGAATCACCTATTTAAGGGTCTAAGCTAGAGATAGTGTGACCTCTCCAAGCTTAGATTGGTTGTTTGTGATCAAACCGATGATGCTCTAACCAAGATCATCAAATATAAGCTTGTTGATCGAGAGATAAACAATTCTTACCCATGACCAATGCTACTTATGTTAATAAGCAAGAATAAATATGAATTGATAATCACTCTATCCCATAATTAAAGCCCAATCGGATATGCATCCCTAGTCGTCTAGTCAACTTGGTACACCTGCTTTCATTTTACTGCTTTTTAATTGTATTGTGATTGTAGTGACAATATCCCAATTCCCCCATCCTTTTACTTTCTATTTTGAGCATTTACTCTCGCTTTGAACTCAACTCAATACAATATCTATTTAGCTACTCTAAGTCCCTTGGGTACAACCCCGACACTCATTGGGATTATAAATTTGGTTTTGCTATATGATCACTGTGACCTCCAACTTTAGGGAGCACGACTTGAGCGTTCATCAAAAATGGCGCCGTTGCCGGGGACTTGAGTTGATAGCTATTTTTGATTGTTGATTTGAAATCACTTTGAGAGTACTTGCTTCTTTTACTTTTGCTTATTGTTTGTGGTTGATTGAACAGGCTAGCTATGAGCAAAGTCGATGACAACGATAGCATTGGCGACTTTGATAATGCCAACGCTGCTGAGCCTATAATGCAAGGGGGTGTGGGTGAAATCCGCCTACCCCCCACGGTTGGAAATGTGGTCTTTCACGTGACTAGAACCATGCTCCACTTAATCCAAATGAAGGGCCTATTTGGTGGAGCAGCCCATGAAGATGCCAACTGGCATATTCAGAATTTTATGGAGATTTTCCAACCAGACATCATTCAAAATATCTCCCAAGAATCCATCCGATTGCACCTATTCCCCTTTTCCTTGACTGGGGAAGCCACGACGTGGTTGGAGGAATTTCCAGATGATTCTATCATCTCCTGGGCTGAATTGGTTGAGGAATTTACATCGAGGTTCTTTACTCCATCTCAAATGATGTAGTTAAGAGACGATATCACCAACTTTAGGCAACTCCCGGATGAGCCTCTTCATGAGGTTTGGCTAAGATTCAAAAAGAAGCTTCTCTTGTGTCCAAATCATGAGTTGTCAAACAATGTGCTACTACAAAGCTTCTATAGATCATTGATATCTATGAATAAGTCGGTGGCTGATAATCTTGGAGGACATACTTTTATGGACTTGGACTTTCCCATTGCCTCAACTTTGTTAGAGCGAATGACAAAGACCAATCAAGCTTGGCATACAAGAGAAGCATATGTTCCGACTTCGGGAGGACCCTCATCCATCTTGGTTAATGAAATAAGGAAGAAGGATGAGGAGCGTGATGAGACAATGGCCAAAATACTGACATAAATTGATTTGATGTCCAAGCATGTAATGGGAGTTGGGGGTGCTAAGACAGTGAATGTCGTGAGTACACCAGAAATCAAAGCTAGTGATGATGAGCTCATGACTGTGGTTAATGTCAAGCTATGTTTTGTGTCGGCGGGTTCTCATCCAAGGTACTATCCCCCAAGGGAAGAGAACCAAGGTTGGATTCAAGACAAAGAAAGAGACAGAAATTGGCGGGATAGAGACAAGGATGGTGATCTCTTTAATCACAAGAGCTCTAATCCTTACATTCCCCCAAACAAAGCAGACTCTCTCTACCAACCGAGCACAAGCAACCTTGGCCAATCTAAGTTGGAGGACATGCTGTCCTTGGTTCTCAAAAAGTTGGACATAACAAATTCGAGAGTGAGTGAGCTAAAGAGTGAAGTTTCAACACTTCATCAAACTATGAGCGCTCATTCAGCCTCGATCAAGCATCTTGTGGCCCAATTGAACCACCTCTCAAGCCAAATGAACCCAAGGATGAAATGGACTTTGCCTAGCGACACCATCACTAACCCAAAGAATGATTGATTGAGGTAGTATCGTCATACCGCGATGTTAAATCAAGCGCTGCTTGGGAGGCAACCCAAGTTTCTTTATTTGTTTTTGGTGTTTTTGTAGGGAATGAATGGATGGAAAAGTGAACAAGGGAAAGCAGGGCAAAAAGGGGTCGTGCGGTGGACTGTGCGGACTGCACAAGCAATTTTGCATGTCGCACAGCTTACCGCATGCCAAATCAGAATGCCTGATGGAAATTTGAAAAATTAGAGGTGACTTGCGCTGGGCCGTGCGGACCACACGAGCCCAAGTGTACGTCGCACCTCCATCGCATGGTGAAACAGATGTTTGGGCAAACCCAGGGGAGAAAAAGAGGTATGTGCGATATGCCACGCGGTCCGCACCTTGTCTAGTGCGAATCACATGTCGTGGTGCACAAGCGATAAATTTGAAATTTAATTGACCTAACTCATTGACCGACCCAACCCGGAGATGACCCGACCAACTTTTCTTCTTTTTTATTATCTTTTAAAACCACCTCTTTTCTCCTTTTTCACCATCTTTTCTCTCCAACTCCCAAAATTCTCTCCCAAAACTTTCTCCAAATCCCTCAAACCTCCCTAAAATCTTCTTCTTTTCTGAACCAACCATCTCCACCACTCCACCACCATCACCATCGTCACTCTCCAGGAAGGTCTCGTGGGTCACCATTGTTGAAGAACAAAAAGCTTCAATTTTCACTCCTCTCTTCATAATCTTCACTTGTGATAAGTTCCCCCGATGTTAAATACTTATTTTTATGAAGGTTGGGAACTCATATTGTGAAGCATGTTTAGTAGAATTTCCATGTTGATTTTGGGTGAGATCCAGAAATTTTGGGCCACTAGTTTTGAGTTGTATTGATGATATTGCTATATGTCAACTTGGTAGAACTTTAATTTTGTTAATGCATGTTGGTTGATAGTGATTTTTTGCCTTGAATTATGTGTTGGAGTGAAGTCTGAGTAACCCACTCATGACTAACGAATGATTTAGTTTGAGGATAGATTGAGTGATGTCATTCTTAAAGGCAAGTCATCGTTTGTCATGAGGTTTTGTTGAACATCGATTAGTAAGGCTAAAAGTTGCTGATTGTATGCCCATGATCTTTATTGAAACTCTATTTGGGGGTGTATGATCTCTTGAACCAGAGGGATTAATTGTTGCTAAAAAAATTATTGGTACCCATTGTTGCAATTAGGGCTTGATGTTCCCGATGATAGACGGGGTAACGTCCATCTTAAGGGAAATCGTTAAGTTCCTTTCTTTCTTGTTTGTGACAATGAAAATCTGGGGAAGTCTGAGTACCCAGAAGTTGTGGTCATGATATCTCGTGTCCCCTTGTTATTATTGATTGGGTTATTGCATGGTGCTGAGCGCCAAAGCACATCTTGCTCTATGGATCATATGCGTAACTCATAAGAACACAAGGAACCAAAAAATTCCAATTGTGCTTTGGTGCATTTCTCATACGATGCATAGATCTTGTTGTGCGAGTTGCACGAGGCATCACACTAAGTTGAAAATAAAAAGCAGGTCACTGATCTGAGGGGCAATGCCTGGTGTGACACGCATTTTTGATGGTGCAAATCGCACCAGCTTTGCACCTCGATGGAAAATCCCTGAAGGTTTCTGTTTGCTTGTGCGATGGCACATGCGACACTCACTCCTTCTGATGCATTTCGCATGTGATCCGCACAAGCCAACAGTTACCTACTTTATTTTTCCAATCCATTTCATTCTATCCTATTTAGTGGCTAACTTCTTTTTCGGTTTTGTTTTTATTTTTGGCTCACACTCTCTGTATGCAGAACATGTATTCTAACACGGGTAACCATGATAGGATCTCACACAGGCCAACAACTCCCTCCTCTTCCAAGCCCACTTTAAGTGAAAGAAAGAAAGTCTCATCCATTCGTGACCAAGTCTCATAAGAGGAGAGGATTCGGTTGGGAATGGAGGGCATAAAGGTGATTTATGATCGTGATAGGGGAAGGACCTTCAATGAGGAGCAAAGCTTCAACCTGAACACAGGTGGGGGATAATCTACCCAACATCCCTACTCAGTTTGCCAACTGTCAGTGGCAACCATTTCAAGAAGTGGCCAGAAACTATTACAAGGAGCTAGTCCGAGAATTCTTTGCCTCATATTAAGCCATACAAGATGCTAAGGGCCACAAATGGGGTTGTGAGACCTTTCCCGCACTGGACTTAGTTATGGTTCGGGGAAAAGAAGTCAAGATCACTCCAGCTGCAATTAATGCCATCTATTAGAGCACTCTAATTGAATTGGCACCTGACCTCATGGCTAAGCTACTCCTCAAGCGCAAACCTCTCGAATGGGCTGCTCCCATCATTGCTCCTGACATACATACCTGGGATAATATGGAGGGTGAAATTCCCCACCTAACTTTATACTTTGAGGCACGCTTGTGGTATGACTTTGTGCACTCCTATTTCATGCCCTCTCAGAATGACCAAAAGGTCACATATGATGGAGCCATGCTGGTAGCTGCTATCATGGTAGGAGATCATATCAATGTGGGTGAGGTCATTGCCTTAGTTATAAAAAGGAAATGTCAAAGGAGTGGTGATGCATTTCCCTTCTCAGTGTTAATTAGCAAACTCTATGTGCAAGCTGATGTCCCTTACTTCGATTGTTATACATCTACTCCAGCCATTAGTGTGTTGGATCTTGACAAGAAGACTGATCGGGATGCTCCTTAATTCAAAAGGCGTAGGGTAGAGGAATCGGTGAAAGTCGAGGATGACGACTTTGATGCTGAAATACATACCTCCCTTCTATCTCATCTTGCTTTGGAAGCACACACACACTCAGCCACTGCACCCAGAGAGCCACTGTCATAAAATAACCTCCAAAACATTATTGAAAAAACATACAATCATGAGAGGCAATTGAGGGATTTGTCAAATGATCTACCAGGTTTGATTGATAGGGCAGTCAAGTGCCATGAAAGAAGTTATGGAAAGGGTTCTCAATCTGCGCAAACAGGTGGATACTTGTGAAAAATCTATCAAGTCCTTCCAGAAATACATGGCCAAGGAGAAAGGGAAGTCACCGGTAATGCAAAAAGATTTGACTACTCTGCCTCCACTATGTGAAATTCCCGACCCCTTGGATAACTTATTTATAGCCTATGAGGATGAGGTGTTATCTGGTAACGATAATCATGAGTTGGATGATGATGAGAGTGAGAAGCCCGCAGATGAGGAGATACCTGCATATGATGATGAGGCCTAGTCCTCCAGGGAGTTCCACCTTCGTCCCCATATTGAGTTGTTAACATTGAGGGCAATGCTCCTTTTGTGGGGAAGGGGTGGCTTTACTTTCTTTCTTGCTTTTTGGTGCCCATGAGTGGGCTTGAGATGAGATATTTTATTGCCCTTGTCGGGCCTTGTTGACATTCTGCTAGATTTTATTTGGCCCTTGTCGAGCATATTTGGATGATTTTTATGTTTATTGCCCTTGTCGGGCCTTTAGATTTTGTTATTTTTACTTTGAGCTGATTTGTGCCCTCGCCGGGCTTGATTTTTGTTGATGAAATTGTGTTGCCGGGTTGGTCTTACATGCCCCATTGTCTTACTACCCGTGCTTTACAAATGCGCTAAAGGCCTACACCGAGGCTTGTTGTTAAATGAATCATGAGCGCACAATTCAAATGTCACCTTGTTAATAGTAGTTCAGAAATAAACTCCGAGGGTTTTCTTAATACCAAGTTCTTTCCCAAGGAGCAAAAGTTTTGATTATTTTCTTTTGCTTTTCTTTTGTTTTTGTGTGTCGAAATGGGTTGGTGTTTCCCTATGATATATTGAGAGGCAACTTTCTTAAGGGAAAATGCCAAGTTTTAGTTTAGAATTGAGTCTGTAGTTGCTTGTCTCAAAATGGGCCCACCGAAAAATTTCTCTTAGCAAATTGTTTTGAAAATAAAAGGAAGAAGGGAAACAAATTTTTGAGGAAAAGCATTCTCTTGTCATGACTTGCATACTCTCGCTTTGGTTTGATTGACTCACAAACGAGTGTGTAATGAACTTGGAATAGCTTGTCAAAAATCATTTGCCCCAATTGATTGTGAGACTAATAAAAGAGGTCTTGTGGAATGATGCCTTGTGTGGTGAGGCTTTACCTTGATTCTCGTGCATAAGTGTCGTCTAGAACTTGCCCTGAATGTAATTCAAGGCAAAATTCTAGGCTTGACCGAGTTTGGAAGATGACCTTAGGCCCTTTTTGATCGCCACTTAACCCAAATGACTTCCCTTGACATCAAATCCTAGTGAACCCCTTTGAGTTTGTGACCGTTCTTTTGCACCTTGTTAGCACCTTAACCTTTTTGGAACCTCTATTTTGGCACCCATCCTCCCTAATTGCTTGAAAATGAAATGTAGGTTAAAAGCCTAAGTTTGGGGGGAGGGGGCGAAAGATAACATAGGCAAATGCCTATGTTTGGGGGTGCATGTGATCAAATAAAGAGAAGAAAAGAAGTGCACTTCATGTGCAAGGTAGAATATTAATTTCAAATTGAAAATTGCTCCTAAAGATCAATCCAATGAGCAAATTGAAAAGCAAAAATAGGTGCTACTAAGTGAAGGTGGTATAAGGAGTTTGAATGATCATGAGTAAAAAGGAGAAATCTTGAGTTGTGTGAGGGAGGAATAAGGTGAAGTTGAAATTGGAAAATGTGAGCGGTGTTCGAAATGAGAACAAAGAGCATTGGGGAGGTGTAGTCACTTGAGACAAATGATATCCTCACCTTAGCCCTAGCCAACTTCGTAACCCGTAAGTCCTTGGTGATTCCGAGCTTGGCTACCCTACATTAGTGGCGATATACATGAAGGGCAAGCCTATGGTTCGACGTATATGCACTTGAACTTCCTTGAGAGAGTGAGAGTTTTCTTGGTTCTCCTATAATCATGTGTTTTATGAATTGGATGATTGTGAGTGGGATTCTCTCTTATGGTGAGTAGCATCATGCACTCGAATTGAAACATAGAGTCTCTATTTCAATTGAGGGGAATGAATGAGACAAGTTGTGTGGCGAATCTCGAGGCAAACCTTGATGGTCCATGCCAATGACTTCAGAAGCTTAAATGTCTTGTTTTGAATGGCAAAATTCCCTTGATTTTGAATGAGAAATGATGTCCTTTTGGAAAAGGTTTTAAAATGACCAATTACCTTGAATTTGTGGTGGTTCAAATTGAGATGAGCATAGTAGTTGAGTCTTTTGTTTGAGTCTTTCGCTTATTCTCTTTCTTAATTTTTAGTGTAGAGTAGTCTTTTGTGCCTTGATTGAGCCTAAAGCATAATTCATTCCTTGTCTTGTGATTATCTTGGTTGAGGACAAACAATAGCTTAAGTTTAGGGGTTTGATAAGTCGGTAATCTACCAACTTATTGAGCCTATATCCATGAATTATTACTATGTTTTGAATAGATTTAGAGGTTTTTATGGCATTTATTGATGTCTATGCAGGTACTTTTGATAAAAAATGAAAAATAAGGATATGAACCCAAAAAGAGCTCAAAAAGGAGTTAAGTGTGAAGCCTTCGGAAAAGCTGAAGATTCTGACTGGAGATGCGGTGGCCGTGCGACACGCACAAGCCAAGGTGCGAACTGCACCTCCTCCGCATGAAGCTACAAAAGCCACTAAAGAATCTGTTAAGGGGTGCGGTCGCTATGCGATGCGCACATCCCAAGGTGCGAACCGCACTCCCTTCGCATGAAGCTCCCAAGTTAGCTGAGTCACTGGTCCAACTGAAGGCAGTGTGCGATGCGCATATCACAACATGCAAACCTCACGTCGCACCACACACCTCCCGAAGGGCATTTTTGTCCTAACTTTTAGTGATGTTTTGGGAAACTATAAAAGGCCTATTTAGGCACAATTGTAAAAAACTTTCTTCAGTCCTGAATATTCTAAAGAGCTTTTTGATTTGAGACTAAGTTTTCACCTCCATTGAGAAGAGGGTTTTAATCCAATTCTCTTGGTTAACACTTGTGTGCTCAAATTGAATCTAGAACTTGAGATTCAGCTCTAATGGAAGAGATTTTGACTAACCCAACTGGTATCTCTTTCTCAATTGCTATGAGTGGCTAATTTCTCTTGTCTAGGGGTGTGTTGATGAGGGTGCTTAACAAATGGGTGTGGGTGTTATTTATTCTTGATTATAATAGCTTATTTGACATGGGTCTAGTAATTTCACCAAGTTTTAATCCTAAAATTGGTGGTTGCAAACATTAATTTTCATTACTTGACTATGTGATTGCTTGAGAAAGGATTTCATGGTTTCAGATGTGAAATTACTAGCGAGAACTTGGGACTCCACTCAGATTTGAGGCTAGAGATAGCTCTTATCGACGGAATCACCCATTTAAGGGTCTAAGCTAGAGATAGTGTGACCTCCCCAAGCTTAAATTGGTTGTTTATTGATCAAACCGATCATGCTCTAATCGAGATCATCAGATATAAGATTGTTGATCGAGAGATAAAACAATTCTTATCCATGACCAATGCTACTTATGTCAATAAGGGAGAATAAGTATGAATTGATAATCACCCTATCCCATAATTAAAGCCCCATCGGATATGCATCCCTAGTCGTCTAGTCAACTTGGTACACCCACTTTCGTTTTACTGCTTTTTCATTAAATTGTGATTGTAGTGATAACATCCCAATTACCCCATCCTTTTACTTTCTATTTTGAGCATTTACTCTCGCTTTGAACTCAACTCAATACAATCTCTATTTAGATACTCTAAGTCCCTTGGGTACGACCCTGACACTCGTTGGGATTATAAATTTGATTTTGCTGCACGATTTCCATGACCTCCATCTTTGGGGAGCATGATTTGAGCATTCATCAGTCACACCAGGATGTAGGGAATACTTAGAACAATGAGCTTCTGCTAAGATGGTAGGAATCAACTCATCAACATGGGGCACACAAACTCGCCCTTTAATTCTTAGAATGCACTCATCATCGATAATGACCTCCTTAGCCTCACCCAGCAACACCTTGTCACAATCTTATTCAACTTCACATCATCAAATTGTTTCCCCTTTATGTGATCAAGAAATGAGGACCTTTACTCCACACTTGCTAATAATTCACCCCTCTCGAACACTTCCAATCTCATGAAGCTGTTTGCTAGAGTCTGAATGTCTCTGGCCAAAGAACGTCTAGTAGCATTAAAATAGGCCAAGCTACCCATTGTCTCAGTCTTTTTGCTCAACACATCAGCTATGACATTAGCTTTACTCGGATGGTATAATATGGTAATGCCATAATCTTTGAGTACCTTCCTCCACCTTCGCTGCTTTAAGTTCAAGTATTTCTGAGTAAAAACATGTTGCAAACTATAGTGGTCTATGAACACTTTTTAATTCACCCCATATAAGTAATGCCTCCAAATCTTGAAACCAAACACCACAACAGCCAACTCTAAGTCATGAGTAAGATTGTTTTTCTCATTCACTTTGAGTTGCCTTGAATCATAAGCAATAAAATTTCTCTCCTACATCAATAAAACACATAAAATAGATCGCGAGGCATCATAATATATAATAAAATTCGTACTTTCAACCGGCAACACAAGAATATAAGTAGTAGTCAGCAAAGTTGTAACACCCCACCTGTTTGAACATTGGATTAATTAGTACTATTGGGATAATACTAAGAGTACCTTATATGTTATGAAGGATGTTTTATGAGGTATTTTAAATGCACGATGGTCATATGTTAAGTTTTGAAGTCAAGCAAGTACCAAAATAAAAGTAGGAAAAAGTTATTGTAAATTCCTTTAAGGAATTCTCTTAAAATTTGGGTGAAATATTTCAGGAATTTTATCCCAATATATAACGAATTAGTGGGCCCCCAACCTACCAAATTGATGGTCTACGAGTCTAGTTTTCAAATCATCAAACCGTTTGTTCATACAACTTCAGAATAGGGAGATATCTGTATTTTTGTAAGACTGCACAAGCAGGCACGTCAAGGTGGGCCCAAGTCGGTGGAATAGATATATATATTGAGATTTCAGCTTTGAAAAATCATTTTCTCTACAAATTACTTCGTTCAATCCTTAAGAAATAGATGAACCTCTCCTTAGACCAAAATACTCCCTAAAGTTTTCCAACTAGGGCGTAAGGGCTTCACAAAAGTTGTTCTACACATTGAGCTCATCGTCTTGACATAGTTTTTTCCGTGTTTTGTGTGGTGCTTCTCTTTTGAGGTTCGGACAGTGAGAGTACCAGGGGATTATTGATAATGGGCAGTAGCTACAGAGTTATATTGGTAAGGTAAGGATTCTTTACACATATCTATTTGTTAAAATGAGATTCTAAGCTTCTAGTACCAACTTCATCACGACCCAAATGACTGTGAGCGACATCCATACAAACCCTCTAGTGGGAGAACCATCTCACCCAAACCTTGAAAACTTAACCAATCTTAGAAGAATAAAGCAAAAACCAACTATAATCAAGAGTAATATAATAAAAGTGCAGAAAAAAAAACTATCTATTACAATTCCCCAAGATCAAAACATAGTGTACAAGAACTCTTAACAAATCCAAACATATCTAAGATGTCCAAAATTAAATAATGTAAGAGTCTTATCATTGTGAGGATCCACGGCAACCCAAGATATAGTGTTCACCCTTGGATAGTGATAGCAGTCCTAGCTAGAGGTGAGGTCGCATCTGAGCCTTTGGAACACGATCTGCACTCAATAAAACAAGAGTACATGGTAGTATCAGTACAAACTACTATGTACTTGTAGGTCATAGCTGACCCATTTTAGAATGAATATGCAGTTAAATAAGACAAGTAAATGGAACTCCAACAATTAGCAAATATTTCAAACATTAGATAATCACCTCAAGTCAATCAACAAGCTTGTAACAAATCAAATAAATCAATAATATCATTATCACAATTCAAGTACAAATATTCTCAACAGTCACGTTACATGGGGACCTATGTCCAGCTAACCTTCACAATAATTCTCAGTTCTTTTAGTTCATCTCATTTCACCGTTCCAACTCAAAGAATCTATCAATAATGTAAAAGTAACTAAAAGTGTGTACGCACATGCTAAGGGTACTTATTTCTATCTAACTATTCATGACCAACATGGGATACACCAGGGTCCATATACCATATCGGCTCATGGTACCTGATACATAGTAACCAAATGAATAACAATACATGTACCAACTCATGGTACCCAATCCATAATAACAATAATCAATATCAATATCTGTATCGATTTATGGTACCCACTCCAACTAACAATATGAACCTATGGTCAAGTTTCTACCTTTTATGATTTTCACAGTGCACTAATCTCACATACACTATATTATTCAAATTCTTTTAATCAATATTATATAAACACAACTTATTTATTCAAGCATACAACATGATCACAATTATTAACTCAAACATATCCAAAGATCAATTACAAGTCACTTAATTCAAGCACATACAAGCACTAGAATGAGTTCTAACTCCAATTAAACCATAACCTACCTCGAGTGAAGAATTCTCGACTCAAAAAAGTTCAAATGCCAAAGACTTTGCTTTTTTAACGCCTCAACATGTTCAAAGTCTAAAATCAAACAAGCATAGAAGTAATTAATCATTTACTCTTTCATTTCAGGCCTTGAGAATTTAACTCACTTATTCTAGCCTCTTTTAAGGTCTATTGCATTCCTCAAGGGTGGATTAATCACCAACTAGCCCCACATTAATCATATAATTAACATTCAAAAGGTTTCTAATCAATTTTCCCCTTTAAAGCCATTTTTATGCTTAAAAGGTCATGCCTTTATGGAATTCAAGGTTCCCAATTCGCTCAAAACATGTTAAGAACTATAAAAATCATGCTAAGAAGTATTAAGTAACATCCTAGGATCAATTCTAGGTGAAATTACACTTACCCGTAGAGTTTTCCCCACTTTTCATACTTTTAGGGCTCTAAACACACAATTCCACCATTAAACCACATATCAAACATTACACCATGAATCAAGAATTGTCACTTTAGCACATAACATCATATTTCTATCAAAACTCACCCAAGCTTGATATTTTATCAACTCTCAACTTAGAAAAAAATCTAACCAAGTGCTTGCACCCCGACCACACTATAACAACGGAACAAGTCATTACACTTTTTCAAAATATTCTCATCTTTTATATCCTCCCCACATATATGTGAAGAAAACTTTTAATACTTTTAATCATTATACTTTTTTAATTTACAAATATGGGATGTAACATTAATGTCCTATATATGAATTCTCCTAGCAAATAACCTTTTGAACTCGCTATATTACTAGGTTGATTTTTGCAAACCAAATTGACGATGTCATTGTTTCACTGTTACAATCATAAATTAATAAAAAAAATATTCAGAACTAAGATAAATGGGAGGGATTCAACAATAAGCAGTAAGCACAAATAGTAATGAAAACAAGGTACCAAAATAAAGATAGTAAGATCTTAACCATACCTGATGAATAAAAGATATTAAAACTTAAATTTAAAAGATTAGATTCATGTTGATAACATATTGTAAAATTAAGAACAAATGAACTGACAGAATATAGATCCAACTACAAGGATATAGGAACCAGGTTCCTAAAATAATAATCAACACGTAATGAGAGGAACACGCTATTTTATATGGAAAACCTCCTTGATCAAGGTAGTAACGATCACGACCTACCGTGTATAGATTTTTCAACAACTTTAACTTCAATGATCTTGTTCAAGGTTACAACTCAATACACTTAGAACCAAACACACAACTCACAGCATAAAAGTTTACTCCAACTGTTGAGCATATTACCACGTCACTTCAAGAAGCCAAACCTGCTTCTCTTTACAGCTACTCACTCCCAAGAAGTCAAACCCACTTCTTATTACACAACCTCACTACTACACTCAGTTCAATAATAGAAAAGATTAAGTAATAAATCTATCCTATTACAAAACTCCAAAATTTCTTCACTTCCAAGTTTGTTCATGTTTTGCAATCTTGAACTCTCCTTGCTCCTGCTTCTATTTGCCTTGTGAAAGATGCTTTTCTGTGTGCAAAAGCTACTACATCATTTGTCTCCCTTTTTTCTTCTATATAACATTGGACTTATCCTTAGGGTTCCCCTGTAGCCTTCCATATATACATAGAAAGAAATATTTTTATGTGAGATCTTCAATGTCACCCCCTTGTATGCTTCTACCTTATGTAGCATTCATGCCTTTATTTCTTTGATTTCCTTCTGTACATAAGGCACGTGTACTTTACACCTTTGCTTGTCTGTGGAGCTGATCTGCAATAATTAGATGAGTGAACCTAGTTAATAGATAAACCTTGGTCCTTGTTAGTAGTCATAGATGGAACCTTCATACTTCTAACAATTTTCTCCTTTTTGATTGATGAAAAACATATCTTATCAAAACTAAACCAAGGTTCATTTGTTACACAGACAAGGACTACATATTCCCTCTTTTGGCATTAACAAAAAGTATATTGCATTGAAAGAGTATAACAAAGAAAGCTAGATAGTGACTCAATGCCACAGGGGCAACACTTACCCACAAAGCACAAACACATAGGAGTGAAACCAAGTAAGAGGATATTATCCATACTATAGGAGAACAAGCACACAATTCAACAATTAAACACTTAAATGCATAAAAACAAAGTATGATTTCCATAGACAAAAACACATGTGCAGCATAAGTAGTTGTCCATAAATATCAGAAGAACAAAGAAAGGCCACCAGTCCATAGAAACAGGGAAGAACCTAGGATCTAGGAAGAATGGGAAGGGTTTTTTTCCAGGGCAAGAGTTAACATAGTCATAGCTTGATCCAGACGGGGATTGCTAGCCCGAGAATCCTCAACCATTTAAGCATGCAACTTTGAATCTTTAGCATAGTCAGTCTCTAAATCGTTCTTGAGTCCCTAGATATCTCCTTCAAAAGCAACCACATGAGCCTGTGTAAGTTGCAATTCAGCCATGAGATTCAGCACTGTGACACATCCCTTAGGACCAGGTTTACCTACTGGTGCGAGTCTAGAGCATCCATAAGAACCAAGTCAGTAGTCAACATGGTCATAGCTTGATCCAGATGGGCATTGCTAGATCAAGAATCCTCAACTATTTAAGCATACAACTTTGAATCTTTAGCATGGGTAGTCTCCAAATTGTGCTTGAGTCCCTAGACATCTCCTTCCAAAGAAACCACACCAGCCTGTGTAAGTTGAAATTCAGCCATGAGATTCACAACTGTGCCACATCCCTTAGGAACAGGTTTACCTACTGGTGCGAGTCCAGAGCATCCATAAAAAGAAGGTCCTTGTAACTAGCTAGATGCCTCCTCTCAGTCCTGGGGAGAAGGCATTTTTTGACAAATTCAAGTAGCAAATGATGAAAAGGCTCCATGACCCTCTTCATCACACCATTCTCAGTAGTTTCCACATGCCCTTGAGTAAACTTGTCCTTTAAGGTCTCCACTACCTTTGGGTCAACCTCATAAGAATCAAAGCCAGTAACAAGAATTCCCAATAACCTTCAATTTTATCACCATCAAATACTATCAGAGTTCCACACATAACATTACTTAGTGTGAACTCATTGTATTGACCCTTCCAATCATTCATGTGTTTTTGCCTTCTTTGTACTATTAGAGCATGCTTATAGTGGCCACAAGTTATTTATGACTTACCGAGACTAGTAGTTTGGTACCCGGACCATTTGTTTGGTCTTTATGGACATTTCCTTATTTTAGAGCTTTAACTTAGAAAATTATTGACTTTAGTCAAAATTCTTAGCTAGCGTGCTTAAAATCGTATTTTGATAGTTCTGTTAGCTTTGGAATATGGATTTTGGTCTAGTTGGACCTTTAGTTGAGGCCTGGGAACTTCTGGTATGATTCTATCTCACTTTTTGAAATTTTAGGCCAGTTGAAGTTAAAAGTTTAACTTTGGTCAACTTTTAATGATTGGAGCATCAGATTCAAAATCTAACGATTCCACCAGCTCTGGAATGTTGAGTTTAGATTTGATAGGTGGTTGGTGTAGGTCACGGGTGGGCTTGGCTTATTTTGGGTGTTCGATTGGTTTTAGTAAGTGTTGAATTAGGTCAACATTCCTCTTAAATAACCTTGTATGGAAGTTTTGTCAATTCCATTAAGTCCAGAACATCGTTTCCACTCTAGTTGCATCTTTGGTTTGTGTGTATCGGGTTTCGATTATGCTCAGAATCTCTCGTGGATGTTTTTCACTTTGTTGGTTTTTCTGCAACAGAAGTGTTCAGCGCCAATGGTGCTTGGGCAGCACGATCGCGCTTTCCTATGATTTCCTTCAGTGCCAACGGTGCCCGGGCAGCGCGATTACGCTAGCCTGTGACCCTCCTTTCAGTGCGATCGTGCTCGGGCAGTGCTATTGTGCTGGTCTGCGACCTGAAACTTAGAAAGCCTTCTCCTTAATTTTTAGACCTTTTCTCTCATTTCCTCTCACTCCAAACTGATTTCCCCCCTCCTAAAACTTGCTCCAAGTCATTTTCTAGCCGTGGTACTTCATCAAATTAAGAATTTTTTCATTTTCCTGTTCATTTGGTAAGTGTTCTCCTTGAATATCTTCCTTCCCATGGATAATACCTCCATTGTTGTACCTTTCTTAAAGCTTAGGGTTACTCTTGGTTGTAGTTGCTCAAATTGGTTCTGCTTGTTCTTAGTTGCATAGATTTCATCCCGTAAGCTTGCTTTCTCTCCTCGTGGTAGGTGAATTCCTCCTTATTATTCCGGTAATTCTTCTATAATTTCCCTCCTTGATTCTTTGGTACCGGGCTATTTTGAGCCCTTTTTGTTGTACTCTCCGGTAGTATGGGATGTCAGAGGGTTTGTTTTCACTTAATTGTGTTCCTCGGGTGTATGGGCTCCCATTGGGACTGTAGGTAGATTATTTTACTTCTATATTATTGTAGAGCTTGTTATGGCCTTTGATTATTAATGAATAAGTAGACTCTAGCCTGTTGAGGTTCTGATTAGTGGGACTTTTGATCATTGACGGATTAGTGGGTCGTATCTTGTTGAGGCACTGATTATGTGGCCTTATGAGCTCTTGTGTGTTAGTGGATTCCATTCTATCATGGTGCTGGTTAGTGGCTTTTCAATTCCTTGTGGTGTAGGCTATTCTATAATAGGGTGTATTTGTGAGGTTGTTTTCTAGCTATTCTTATCTTGAGAGTGTGTTTAGCATGATATCGTTAGTTATATTGCTTCTAACATGAGAATATTTACTTGCTTTTCTTCCTTCCCTTTTTATTGAGGTTACTGGTGTACCACCCTTCTTTTAAAACTCTCTCTTTATATATATTGTTGTTGCAAGGACCTCATGTGCATTCTTCTTTCCTTCGCCTGTGTTCTATTTTATATATATCTTTTGTGGCTAGCATAACATGTTTGTACTTCTTGTTGACTTCTATCCATGCTAGTTTCCATGTGCTTTCTCTATTGCTTCTGTGACTGCTTCTTTGCTATCTGCTATTTACTACTTATATCTTATATGCGCTCAGTCGGCTGATGATGCCTACTGGGTACCCGTTACTCAACAATTGGTGCTTATACTACACTTCTGCATCTCTCTGGTGCAGATTCTAGTGTGAGCCTTCGCTATTGATTGGTGGATTCTCATACAACTTTTGTATATTTGAGACTAGGGTGAGCTCCTGCCAACCAGGTTTGACCACATCTCATTTCTTGGCACTGTTACTCTTTATTTATTTGGAGACAGTTGTATTTACTATTTTTTATCTCTAGCAATTGTATTATATTAGAGGCTCATGTACTTTCGATACCAGGTCTTTGGGTTAGTGTAGTTTCCTTTTGTATATATTCAGGTTGTTTGCTTCCACGTTGTTCTATTTTATATCTGCTTTTGCTTATTTCTGCTTTTTGTGCGTATTAGTTTAGGTAGTAGCCCATTACTAACCATTTTGGTCTACGAGGATTGGTTCACCTACTGGGGGGTTGTATGTGCCATCATGACATGAGAAATTGGGTCGTGACAACTTGGTATTAGAGCTCTAGGTTCTCCGGTGTCATTGGTACAAGAGCAAGTGTCTAAGTAAAGTCTCGCAGATTGGTACAGTAACATTCCTATCCTATCTGTGGGAGGCTACAGGGCATTATTAGGAAAAGTTCCCTATATTTGGATCCTTATTGTGTGTTATTGACTCTATCGACTTCTGAACTTCATTTGTTCCATTCCTTCTCAGATGCCTAGGACAAGCACGATAGCGGGTGATGATGGGTCTTTTGCGCCTATTACATTAGTGTTTCCTCTATCGCCAGGATTTCAGAGTGAGAGCTTACCGCATCAGCTAGGGGGTTTGGAGCTAGCCCACCTTACAATAGGATATATATCTACCCTAGTTCTTCAGGATACTGTGGTTAGGATTCTAAGTCTTGCGGAGGGTGTATCAGTACCAGTGGTAGGGGCAGTACCCGATTCTTTGAGTGGTTCTTTAGTTAGGTTTGAGATGCTAGGTCTTTAACAGGGTTGTATGTCGGTATTGGAGTACGAGGCAAGGTTTTATGAGGTGATTAGGTGCACTTCTAGGAGTGTGCCTTCAGAGTTTGAGAGAGTTCAGGGTTTTGTTAGAGGATTGATTTCATCGCTCCGTTTAGCGACCGAGTACTTGGTGATAGTTGGGACTACCTTTCTTCATGTGGTTGATCATGCTTGGGCTATTGAGGGGTTATGTTGCGAGGCATATAGATGTAGTGCTAAGAGGCATCACTGTCAGGGTAGTTTCCAAGGTTCTCAGACTCAAGGTAGGGGATTTTTTGATAGAGATCAATTCCATTGTTTCCTATCTAGCAAGCCAATTTTAGTGGCTCTACACGTTTCAGAGGGTAGTTGTATAGAGCATGTTGAGCAGAGTAGACATGGTGCAGGTCAGGTTTCCTGGGGTTTGCATTCAGGGCGTGTAGGCTGTGGTGGTTAGTCAGGTTTAGTGAGATCTTCCCGATAGATTTCATCTGGTAAAGGTTATTTTTAGTGCGGTGAGTATGGGTACTTTGCTAGAGATTTCCCCATGATCATGCCTTTTAGTTAGTAGGGTCAACAGGTTTTATCTTCCAGGGCTCCAGTTCCACCGGCAAGAGGCAGTGTTCAGGGTAGTAAGGGTGGTCCTCAGGTAGCGAGAGGTAGTGTGCAGGGTAGTAGGGTTAGTCCCCAGATGGTTAGAGGCGACTTTCAGCCAGGTGGTATAGATATCCATCCTGAGCTGATAGGCACCGTGCGTCAGAGCAGGGCTTCCTTGGGTTGTTATAGTTATGGAGTGATTGGTCACTTTTCTAGAGATTGTCCTTGGTGTGGGATGATCGAGACTTTAGCATCGACTACTCAGTCCAGAAATAGACACCGATAATCTGATGCCCCTTTTGGTAGGCCAGAGGTAGAGGTTCCAGATAATGTTGCTATAGGTACGACTTTTGTTACCATCAGCTAGTGCTGGCATTGTTTGCTTTGTGAATCTACCCTTTTTTTATGTATATGCATATATGCCTACTTGTTTCTTGTTTGGTTGTATTACTATTTGAGTTATAGTGTTTATGCGAATGTTTTCTTGGTAGGTTGACTCTTTTTAGTACTGGATGAGGGGTGTTGTCTTTGGGATGTGACTACCTAGAGTTATGACTCACGGGTAGGTCTCGTTAGCCTTATTTCTGGTTTTTTCTATGGTTTTAGAGTTGGTGTGAGTACCTCTTTTCTAGCGATCTTAGGTGGTTGTTTCCTAGGCCATTATCTAGCATTTGCTAGAGGTCTTTCTGTTGGTGTGGTGTGGTATCAGTGGTTTTGTACCCAGGAAGGTTGTTTTGTCTTAAGGAGAATTGTGTTGGTTATGCAAGTGGGTACTAGATGGTTTTCCTTTTCCTGAGGGATTAGAGTCGATCCTCTTTATTCTAGTTGGTTTGGAAAGTTGGTAGGTATATGAGTTGTTTTCCTTGTTTTCCCCAGTTCTAGTCGGGTTGAGTTTAGGCTATAGCATTGTGGTTGAATTGGGCATTCGACCTATTCTCTTCCTGCCTTATTGAGTGTCGCTAATAAAGATGTGGGAGCTAAGGGAACAACTCCAGGATCTTCTGAGAAAGAGTTTGGCAGGTTCAGGGTATCTTTGGGAAGGGTTTCGTTTGGCTTGAAAAAGGAGGTAGATGACTCCTTGCTTATATGTATGGGTTACTATTAGCTGACTGAGATGACGACTGAGGGTTTGCTTGGGTTTATGTGTTGATGACTTGATTCGACCGCCTACAGAATGCAGTGGCATTTTTCTTAGATAAATTTGAGGTCAGGATTCCTTCTGGTAGAGATTGAGGTGGTAGGCTTTTCCAGTACTACCTTTTGGGGCTTGTTGCATCAGCTGTGATTTAGTTGTTATGTTCTTAGGGTGACCCAAGTCTCAGTAACATCTACGGATTGGACAAATTATATATTCGGAGCCTAGTTGGCTCCAGTCTCTATAGTGTTCATCGACAGTGTATGGGTATACTTGTTGGTTTGATAGAAGCATTGATTGGTAAATTGCAGTTGGGTTTCAGAATCGTGAACTAGCAGACTACTTTGGGTGGTTCGTGGAATGTTCTCTTTAGTTGTAGCTTCTTTGAGCCAAGAGGCAGTGAGTGCAGATAACTTAGCTTATCTATTTCAATTTTGGTGTGGTCGTTGGCCTTGAACATACAGTCCTTGGCTAACCATTTGATTAGGCTGGACTTGTCAAATCCTAGCAGAGTTTTTGCCAGAGTTGAGGTCCATTTCACCTTAGTTGGAAAGATTCAGTAGTTGTAAGGTATATGTGTCAGGTTGTATGGGCTGAGGCCAGTATGGCTACTTTATATTCTAATGGTACTTTGAGAGTGATGGTTTCCTTTGCGTTTCGAGAATTTGAGGTTTGGTTTAGTTGATTCTCTAAGGGTTGTCTGTGCATGGTATTCTAGCGTTACTTAGGCTCTGCCAGTATGAGCCAGAGGGTGAGTTGAAAGATTATGGGACTTTTAATAGCTAGGTGGCAATCTTGGACTTCAGACATCTCTTCTTTTGCCTCTAGGGTGGTTTGACTTGATGTTCGCGGCATGGTGGACTTCTTTCTGAGGTGAGACTAGTAAGGTGATCTTAAATTCGAATGGTGTTTGAGTATTTGGAGCATCAACAATATTTCTTAGAATTTGGAGCTTAGTTGATGGCTACGAACTTTATGGTAAGGCTTACCATACTCCTTGCAGAGGTTTAGTTTGGGTTTGGGTCTTTTGGCCAGGTTGATCACCTTGGTCTCTTGGTTTCGGTGCTATGTCGGTGCATTTCGATTGAATTTCTTAAAGTTTAGTTTGGTTGATAGACTTTTGGAGTTTTAGAAGTTAAAGGTTGGAATCTAGCTTGGCTAATAAGGAGTTAAGGCTTGGTAGCTCTTCTTTGGTTTTGTTTCATTGGGTGCCATCTGGGCAAGGAGGCTACCCGAGTTTTCGAGAGTGGTGCAGGCCTTGTATGTGCAGTTGTTGAGTCTCTGTTGTTTCCTTCTTTCCTGACTTTTGCGGATGAAAATCCTTTTTAGTAGTGGATGATGACCCTTCAGGTCATTCACGCATTTTTGCCTTCTTTGTACTATTAAAGATTGCCTGTAGTGACCACAAGTCATTTATGACTTGTTGGGACCGATAGTTCGATACCCGGGCTGTTTGTTTGGTCTTTATGGTCGTTTTCTTATTTTAGAGCTTTAAGTTAGGAAATTGTTGACTTTAGTCAACATTCTTAGCTAGCATGCTCGGAATTGAATTCCAACAGTTTTGTTTGCTCCGAAAAATGGATTTTGAGTGAACCAGGGATTATGTGTTTTTTTAATAATATTGGTTCCCTAAGTGAACTGCGCTTAACCGTTTACTTGATATCCATGTTAGTTCCTTGAGCGAACCAGGCTTAACTGCTTACTTGATATCTATGTTGGTTCCTTGAGTGAACCGGGCTTAACTATTTACTTGATATCCATGTTGGTTCCTTGAGTGAATTGGGCTTAACTATTTACTTGATATCCATGTTGGTTCCTTGAGTGAACTGGGCTTAACTATTTACTTGGTATACATGGTTGTTCCTTGAGTGAACTGAGCTTAACTATTTACTTGATATACATGTTGGTCCCTTGAGCCGATCGGGTTGATGTGCTTAATGGTTAAGGTGGTATCTCTGTGTAAATTGGGATGTATGTGAATTGCCATAGTTGTTGTCTTAGGGATCCTTGGGTGGTTCGGGGTTACTTGAAAGATGTGACACAATTTGGTGTTGTCTATTACTTATGTAGTTGGGACATGATTTATATGATTGTTGAGTCAAGATTGTTGACTTGGTGTCTAGTTAGTGGTCATAGTCCGAATTGACTTGTTATTATTGTTGACTCATATTGACTGAACTTTATGTTGTACTTGTTACAAGGTTAAGTGTTATGAACTTGGAGTAGAGTTGCATGATAGGGTATCATGGTTGCCTTATTGTACTACTATATGGTTATGTGTTCATATTTCTCATTTTGGGTTGGCCGATGACCCTACCAGTACACCATTGTTTCTTATGTATTGATACTGCATGTTCTCTTCTTTTGTTGAGTACAAGGCATTTTTTGGTTACTGCTTCGAGACATCAGCTGTGATTCAGATGGTATTCAAACTTAAGGGTGAGCTGCAGTTTCTGAGCTGCCATGAGTTCTTCACTTGTGTTCTGGTCCTATGTTTTGGACTTAGATGTTATTTATGTTTTGGGGTTGCATCCCCTTCTTGCTGACAGTTATTAGAGTTTTGGTATGATGACTTTCAGATTTTAGGGGTGGTTCATTTCTGCAAACATATTCTTATTCTCGTTTAAGATATTAATTATTGTCTTATTTAATGAGAATAGTTTTAGTTGCCTATTTTTGGCTAAATATTGACTGGTTAGTTGGTTCTCCCACCGGGGGTTTAGCATGGGTGTCACTCATGGCGAGTTTAGGCCATGACAATGTTTGTATCAGATCCCTCGATTCATTGATCTCATCATACCAAAATGGGTCTAGTAGAGTCTTGCGAAACAATACGAAGACATCTGTACTTTTCTTCAAGAGGCTATCGGACCTTATGAAACTATCCTTTTTTTCTTTCGTCGTGCTATAAATTGATTCCAATTGGTATATGGCGATCCAAATTGGTATCTGACCCCCTTCATTCTTTTGTCCACAGATGGTGAACACTAGATCAAAGAGACCAAGAGCAGCAGCTCCAGCTGCAGAACCGACTGTTTGGGGATGAGGTAGGGGTAGGGGAAGGGGAAGAGGGAGAGCAACACCTGCCAGGGGTAGAGATCCGGCAACAGCTGACCAGGCCCATCAGAGGCCATCATCACCTCCTCTACCCTAGGATCATTTTGAGGAGGCTGAGGTAGTGGATGTGGATGGTGTGGAACTAGAGGTGGCAGAACCGGCTAGAGGTTTAGCCCTTCCTCCGATGTCTTTTGAAGTTATTCAGCAGGTTCTGACTTTTCTGAGTGGTTTGGATGGTACTGAGGTCACCCCTATTGTTACGACTTTCAATGTTCTGGGTGCACATGCCACTGCCACTTCAGCTCCCAGGATGGATGAGGCTTCGAGTACTAATATGTTTCCCTATCTTGCGCTAGGCCCCGTTATGACTGAGACCTAACATGAGATGCTGACTAAGTTTTTAAAAATGAAACCTCCTTCATTTCATGGTACTGAGGTTGAGGATGCATTTGGGTTCATCCTAGATTGCTATGAGAGGCTACCCAAATTGGAGATTGTGCAACAACTTGGTGTTGAATTCGTGACTTTCAAACTGCAAGGGGATGCCAAACAGTGGTGGAGAGCCCACGTGGAGTGTCCATCACCAGCTTTGCCTGTGTTGACTTGGGCTTAGTTTCATGACCTATTTTTGGAGAAGTATGTAACCCGTACTCTATGGGACCGCAATAAGGATGAGTTTTTGGCCTTGAACAGGGAAGTATGTCAGTTGCGACCTATTAGGCTAAGTTCCATGCTCTATCTCGCTATGCTACCCAACTGTTGGGCATTGAGGAGGAGAGGATTCAGTTATATATTAAATGTTTGAACACTGATCTTCAGGTTTTGTCTATTCACATGACTTCTACAGGAAAGATTTTCAATGACGTTGCTGATTATGTGAAAAAGCTTGAGGGAGTTAAGCAAGTTGGTCAGGCTAACGTATTAGCCAAGAAGTCTAGGAATACGGGTAACTACAGTGGATCTTATTCCAGGGGTCACAGCCAGCAAGTTCTCTTGGATCGTCCTATTTAGTCAGCTTTGCCAGCCTTTACATGTGGTCATTCAGGGGCTATTCATCAGTCTCCAGTTGCTAGAGGCCAAGGGGATTCCTATTCTTCGGCCAACATGCCTTCTCTTTAGCGAGGTTATTATTCTTGTGGTGCTGTGGGGCACTTCAAGAGAGAGTGTCCTCTAAGGCAGACATGTAATCAGGCACAACAGTAGGCCAGGGCTGTGGTACCAATAAGTAGAGGTGGAGGTGGTAACGGTAAGGGACATCTACAGGGTGGACGGGGTAATAATCAAGGAGGTCATGGTGGAAACAAAGGGTATAGTAATGCAAGAAAGGGTGGAGCGCAGCCTGCTAAGGAGGCTTCCTAGCTTGATGATAGAGCTCACTGTTATGTATTCCCAAGCAAGACCGAGGATGAAGTGTCTGATGCTGTTATCACAGGTACAATTCTCTTTTGTGATCGGATGGCTACTGTTTTATTTGATCCCGGTTCCACTTACTTATGTGTATCTGTAAGATTTGCTTTGGGTCATGACTTGGTCTATGATGTACTCGATTCTTTTGTATATGTTTCTACTCCGATTGGAGATTCTATGATAGTGACCCATGTATATCGTGCATGTTCTATTTTGTTTATGGGTCATCAGACTTGGGTAGACATGATCATTTTAGACATGTTTGATTTTGACATTACTCTGGGTATGACTTGGTTGTATCCATATCATCCTATTTTGAACTATAATACTAAGACAGTGACTTTAAAAATGTCAAGTATGGGTAAAATGGAGTGGGAGGGCGTGTATAAGTCTAAGCCGGTGAAAATCATCTCTTTTTCGGGCTAGAAAGCTAGTGGGGAAGGGGTGTTCAGCCTTCCTTGCTCATTTTTGGGGTATTAGTGCAGAGTCTTCTTCTATTGAGTTAGTTCCTGTGGTTTCCAAGTTTCATGAGGTATTTCCTATGGATTTGCCTGGTATGCCTCCAGACAGGGATATTGATTTTTGTATTGATTTGGAGCCAGGCACTTTCCCAATTTCTATTCCTCCTTATCAAATGGCTCCGGCAGAGTTGAGGGAACTCAAAACCTAGTTACAGGAACTACTTGATAAGTTATTTATTCTTCCCACTACTTCACTTGGGGCTCTCTGGTTTTGTTCGTTAAGAAGAAAGAAAGGTAGGATGCGGATATGCATTGATTACAAATAGTTGAACAAGGTTACCATCAAGAATAAGTATCCCTTGCCCCGCATAGTTGATCTTTTTGACCAGTTGTAGGGTGCTTCGGTATTCTCCAAGATTGACCTGAGGTTGGGTTACCATCAACTAAAAATTTGGTCAGAGGACATACCTAAGACAACTTTCAGGACTCGGTATGGGCATTACGAGTTCCTAGTGATGTCTTTTGGGTTGACTAATGCGCCGGCAGCCTTCATGAGCTTGATGAATGGTATTTTCAAGTCCTTCTTGGATTCTTTTGTTATAGTTTTTATTAATGACATTTTGGTTTACTTTAAGATCAAGGAGGAATATGCAGGTCATCTTCGCATTGTCTTGGAAATTTTGAAGGAAAAGAAGTTATATGCAAAGTTCTCAAAATGTGAGTTCTGGTTGTCTTCGATTGCCTTCTTAGGGCATGTAGTCTTGAAAAATGAGGTGATGGTAGATCCCCAGAATATTGAGGCAGTTAAGAGTTGGGTTCATCCTAGCTCTGTGACTGAGGTTATAAGCTTCGTGGGTCTTGCTAGTTACTGTCGCAGGTTTGTCAAGAAGTTTGCTTCTATTGCTACTCACTTGACAAGGTTGACTCAGAAGGAGGTGCCATTTTTTTGGTCGGATAAGTGTGAGGAAAGCTTCCAAAATCTCAAGACACTTTTGACTGAAACTCATATTCTTTCATTACCAGTTGAAGGTAAGGATTTTATTATATTTTGTGATGTTTCACATTTGGGTTTGGGTGTTATGTTGATGCCGGACAAGAATGTCATTGCTTATGCTTCGAGGCAATTGAAGCCTCATGAAAAGAACTACCCGACTCATGACTTGGAGTTGGCAGTGGTGGTGTTTGGACTTAAGATTTGGAGACACTATCTTTATGGTGTCAAGTGTGAGGTATTCACTAACCATCATAGTCTGCAACATGTGTTCACACAAAGGGATTTAAACTTCAGATAGAGCTGATGGATGGATTTGTTGAAAGACTATGATGTGACCATCTAGTAATATCCGGGTAAGGCCAATGTGGTGGCAGATGCATTGAGCTGGAAAGCAGTAAGTATGGGCAGTTTGGCCTGTTTGAGGGTGTCAAGGCAACCCTTGGCTAGGGAGTTTCAAACTCTAGCATCTAAATTCATACAATTTGGTATTTTAGAAAGGGGTGGAGTATTGGCTAGTATTAAGGTAAAGTCAATATTCCTCGATGAAATCAAGGCTAAGCAATTTGAGAATGTGGAATTGAATAAACTCTGTAACAAGGTGGTGTCTGGTGAGGCTTTAGATGCCACACTTGATGTGTGTGGAGTATTGTGGTTTAGAGGGCGAGTATGTGTTCCTCGAGTTAGTGATTTAATTCAGAATGTGGTAGATGAAGCTCATGGTTCGCAATATTCTATTCATCCAGGTATGACCAAAATGTACCATGACTTGAGGAGGCTTTATTGGTGGCCTGGGATAAAGAAGGACATAGAGGAGTATGTATCCAAATGTCACAACTATTAGCAGGTAAAGTACGAGCATCAAAGGCCTGCGGGTTTGCTTCAACGGATACCCATTATCGAGTGGAAGTGGGAGATGATCGTTATGGATATCGTGGTAGGTCTTCCTAAGACCTTGGGGAAGCATGAATAAATTTGGATTTTAGTGAATAGGCTGACTAAATCAGCCCATTTTATTCCAGTTAGAGTGGACTAAAGCTCTAAGCAGTTCCCGAGATCTACATCAGGGAGATAATGAGGTTACCTGGGGTGCCACTTTCCATCATTTCAGATAAACGTACGCAGTTCATTTCTAAATTTTGGGGTAGGTTGCACGAAAAGTTGGGCACCCAACTCACTTTTAGCACAACCTTTCATCCTCAGACTAATGGACAGTCGGAGAAGATGATTCAGGTTCTTGAGGACATGTTGAGGGCATGTGTGATCGACTTTGGTGGCCATTAGGACTAGTTCTTGTTGTTGTGTGAGTTCTCAATCAAAAAATAGTTATCACTCTAGCATTGATATGGCTCTATTTGAGGCACTCTATGGGAGGGGTGTAGATCACCCATAAGTGGGTTTGAGGCTGGTGATGTGAAGCCTTTGGGCATTGATTTGGTGAAGGAAGCTTGGAAAAATGTGAGATTTATTCAAACCAAGTTGTTGGCAGCCCATAGCAGGCAAAACAAGTATGCAGACCGTAAGTTAAGGGACATGCCATTCAAGGTTAGTGAACAAGTTTTGGTGAAAGTGTCACCTATGAAAGGATTCATGAGGTTTGGCAAGAAGAGCAAGCTTATCCCTCGGTATATCAGTCCATTCGAGGTTCTTTGAAATATGGGGCCGATAGAGTACAGGTTGGAATTAGCGCTAAGCTTGTTAGGGGTCCATCCGATATTCCATGTATCCATGCTTTAGAGGTACCATGGGGATGGGGATTATATTATCAAGTGAGATTCAGACCTGTTAGATAAGTATCTTACTTATGAGGAGGAGTCGCTTTCCATTCTTGATTGGGATGTCTAAAAGTTGAGGACAAAGAAGATTCAATCGGTAAAGGTCTAGTGGAAGCATCATTCGATTGATGAAGCCACTTGGGAAACTGACAAGGACATGCGGGACAGGTACCCTTACTTGTTTGAGGATTCAGGTACTCTTCATTTTTGTGTCTTGTCTAATTGTTTTTTCTTGTTTGATCATTCAGGGATTAATGATGGGTAAATTGGTATTTTTTGTAACGAGCCTCTCCATCGTTACGGGCGAGCCAATCATGCAAAAATCTGGGTTAGAATTTTCCCAAAATTAGAAGTTAAAATTTTTAGGCTAGGCTAGTCTTGGATAAAATCTGAGCAGGGTATGGTCTAGGGCATCCAGGAATGGATTGGGTAAAGGTAATAAAGTTTAGCTTGATTTTATGTTAGCTAAGACAATAAGGATTTTGTAGGACTTTTCAAAAGTGAAGTCGGGTTGGTAGAACTCCCGATATCAAACTTGACATAAAGGGGTTAGTTCGAAATATGATGGTGCGAGGGTACTTTGCAAATAAGGCAAAACTGGAAGAAATCTCAAGTTTTTGCCTCACCACACTCGCTATAGCGGGTGGCAGGACGCTACAGGGCTTCTGCTATAGCAGAGAAATTCCTGCTATAGCGAGAGTCAAACACGGTCAATACCGCTATAGCGGGTAGTTTCCACTATAGCAATGCTGCCATAACGGGATTGGGCTGCTATAGCGGGGTAAATCACTATTTTTGTAGAACACTCCCCAAAAATGTTTCATTATTTCTAAACATGTTTTGGGGAGGGCTAGGCAATTTGGGGAAATTTTCACCTGTTTCCCACTAGATTTCTTCGTCAAAGTTATAAGTTATTTATCCCTATTAACTAGTTTTTCGATTCCTTGACCTTGAAATCTCTAGTTTACGGGCCTTAGGAAGGATTTAACTTGATCTAGATGTAAATTATAGTGCAAAGGGGGGTAAATTAGGTGTAATACCTTTGTGTTTTAGTTAAAGGTTGATTATTTACTCTTGCATGACCATAATTCACTAACATAACCATGAAATTGGTAGTTTTAATGTGAATTTATGGTGGGAAAGCCTTAGAATGGGTTGGATGATCATGAAATTGGCCTTGGGTTTTGGGATTAGGCTATAATCCTCGATATTATAGGTCATTTGATTGATTATGTGTTTACATTCTTATTTTTAGAGCATAATCAAGCCAAGGTTGTAAGAAATGGGAAAGCTCAGGTTTCGTAGACCATTTCATGCTTGGATTTAGGCAGGTTATGGTTTAAATATAGTTAGAATCCAATTTATATGATGTGTACATAGTAACTATTCCTAGGTATTGCTGGCACAATGCATGTTCAAGGAAAGTGAATGAATATTTGATATCCTAAGCGTTAATCACATGCAATGATTGTTTAATTAAAAGCTTGTTGGTTTTTACAAGTGTTGTTTATGTTATCATTGTGGTTGTGATTGTATTGATATCTGTCATTATTGTGGAATGTTCCAGTATTTTGATATATCCACGAGATTGGTTGATATAAGGTCGACATACACTTAATGTTTGGGATTTGGTACATGGACAAGAGCTAGTCCCCTGCAGGTCATGGCTAGTGGGCGATCATAAGACCCTTAGCATGTGTGTACATGTATTTGGTGAGCGTGACGGTTCCTTGAGTGAATGGGGATTATGTGTTTTCTTGATTATATTGGTTCCCTGAGTGAACCGGGTTTAACTGTTTACTTGATATCCATGTTAGTTCCTTGAGTGAACCAGGCTTAATTTTTTACTTGATATCCATGTTGGTTCCTTGAGTGAACCGGCTTAACTGTTTACTTAATATTCATGTTGGTTCCTTGAGTGAACCAGGCTTAACTGTTTACTTAATATCTATGTTGGTTCCTTAAGTGAACCGGGCTTAACTGTTTACTTGGTATACATATTGGTTCCTTAAGTGAACTGGGCTTAACTATTTACTTGATATACATGTTGGTCCCTTGAGCTGACTGGGTTGATGTGCTTAATTGCTAAGGTGATGTTTTATGTAAATCGGGTTGCATGTTAATTACCATAGTTGTTATCTTAGGGATCCTTGGATGGCCCAGGTCACTTGCAAGATGTCACGCCCCGAGCCTACACCCTAGATGCGACACGATACTTAGAGTCACAAGTGACCCAAAGCTAACCCAAGGCCTGTGATACTGAGATATAGACTGAAAGATAATGCAGAAGCTGAAATGTACTGAGTTCTTTAAAATATTATAACAAAATAAACTTTCATAACTGAGATACAAGAGCGTTTGAAAACTGATATATGCTGACTGACTGGCTGTCTAACTGTCTATGAAGCCTCTATTAATACTGACTATAGTTAGCCGGGATATAACCCCCAACTATCTCTAATCAATATATCAAACTGAAAATAAACTGCTATGACTACTAGTGACTGGAGTTCCCGAATAGGAGAACTCATCCTCAACTGCTAACTGGAAGTTGCGATCTGTCTAACCATGATCTTGGAAGCTAGCACTGAAACCTACATCATAAAAGGATACAACACAAGGAATGTATGCGGTCAGTACTATGGAATGTACTGAGCATGTGAGATAATGCACTAACTCAAAATCGTGAGAAAACATGTATATACTGAAAATGTGGCTAAGGACTGGACTAAGTATAAACATCTGAGAATGCATAAGTCAAACTGTAGAGTATAAGCTCTTTTACTGAAGAGGGTGTAAATCATGTTTCTAAACTGTAACTGTGAGATCATGATATTTTAAGATAAGTAAAACTATTACTTGGGGATCCATAGACTGAAAAGATGAATTATGTCTAAAAATCATAAAATAATGCAACTGAGATGAAAACCATGAGTCATGCCAAAAATCATGTGTAAAGTAAATCCTTGAGGAGTTTCTTCTACTGAACATGCTGAAAATATTGATATATTGTACCATATGCAAGCTGAAAGGTATAAGCTGATGCAATAACCAAGTATATAAGCATGCAATTGTATAATATTGAACTGAACTGGATATCTCAATACAAGGTCATGCAATAATGAATATGGACTGTGGGAGCTAGTATTAACCAATATATCCCAAGCTGAGCTAACTGTGGGGCCAACTTATAACCCTGGATGAAAGGGTGTTCATGCCTTGACAAGGGTACAAATAAATCTGACGTGAATCCACTAAACTGATGCCCACAAGGGTCAAGGGTGTCAAGCCTAATCTGACGGGTGACCCCTTTAGAACCTAGGTGGCGCCGTAGTTCTGGGACTCTGGGACCGCTACCAAAGGTCTCAGCCTAAACTGGTAGGTGATCCTTCATCCCTTCATCCACTTGGCGCTAAGTCTACTCCGAACTGAATATATAAGCAATGAATGCAAACTGAAATACTGGATAGCTCAAATACTGATATAACAGAGAATGCACAATAATGCTAAGACTGAAAGCATTCTATTTTTTTGAAAAGCTGTAGGCTGAAAACTGATTGATTTCATGCTTTAAAACTGAGTGCTAGTAGACTAGGATGAATTCTGAAGAAAACTACTTCATGTGAAAAAACTACAATTTCATGCTAAGTTCTTGAAAAGAAAGCTAATTCATGCAGAAGATATTGTAAATCCAAGCTATGTTTGTTTCATCTGCATTCCAAGGATTTTAGGAAAATATCTTTAAAACTTCATGAAATATCACTTAAACATGTACGGTAAATATACAATATACAGAATCCTTAGTTAGAATGGGATTCCACATGCATAGTTGGGTATGAACCCTAGAATCATAATTTATAGGAATCATAACTGAAAACTGATCTTTGGGCATGAGGGTGAAAGAAGATTCTCATTGAATACCTACATACCTGATTACTGAAGAATTTCTAGGGCTGGAACTGGGGGATGAAAACTTGGAGAAGAAATCTGAAGGGCAACCCTTGAGAGACTTTCTTGCTTGAGATTTTATGCTCTTGCTTGCTTGAAACCCTATAAATCTTGCCTTAGAGTTTTGACAGAATGATTCTGGAGATTGATCGATGTTCCTCTGAGGAATAACCCCCTTTGGGTGTTTAAAAGACATGGGGAAAGTCCTGAGGTAAGAAAAGGAACAAACTACCCCTAACTTAACTGCTGAAAAAATACACAAAACTCGCCGAATGACGCTTCTCACGGGCTGTCGTGGCTCCCTTGGGCCGTCGGACCCAACCATCAACCTCGCAGGGGTCAAATAAGCTTTCTAGATGGTTCCCACGACCCTCCACCATGGGCCGTCATGGTCACCACGGGCGTCGGGGATGGCCATTGGAAATTCCCACGCCCGTCGGCCCGCCCGTCGGATTTTTGACAGCTGACACTGCTTTACTAAAATTCCCATAACTTTTTACTTAGGATTTGTATTAACGAGAGGTTGGCGGAGTTGGAAGGATAATTAAAATACCCTTAATTTGGTGGGTACTAGTCCGTCTAACTCTTTATATTCTAGGAGTAATGATCATCTAAAGTTGACCCTAGTTAAAACTTACATGAAAACTTAATCGATAGAAAGACTTTCAACTTAATTTGAGCTAGAGGTTCTTTATGACTTTAATTTATATATAATACACCTCTAAACTTAAGAATTGATCTAAATCCTTATATTCATAAAAAAATTATTAGTTTGGATCTAACCATATATAAAGAACGGTTCAAATCATAGCTTAGAATTTTTGGGGTGTTACAATATCTCCCCTTTAGGATTATTCATCCTCGAATGAACACTAACTAGGCTAAAGTTATGGGGAAAGGGCTACAATCCCACCGACTGAGTTCTAAAAAACTGGAGTACTGACATGGTAACTGATTTCTGACTGAAATATGAACTGAGTTGGATTCGTGAGCATGTATGCATACTAAGAGCATAAGAACACTGATAGGACATGAAACTGAATATCTAACATGATAAGTGGTCTGGATTGAGAGTACGGACTTAGCTAAAACTCACAAGGAATGAACGCATTCTTAGAAATCACAGTAACTGAAAGGAACATTAAACTGAGAGGAGTAACTGTAGGAGAAAACTATTCTATTCTAAACTAAACTTGCTAGTGTGGATTAAGCTGAATGGAAAGCCTCCTGGTTTTAGGAAATGGATACTGGCAGGTTTGAACTGGTCTGTCATGAGGACTCTCATAAAATCATGAAGAGGCGGCTGAGCAAGAACCATAAGTGTAAAACTAGAACATTTAACTACTAAGGTCTGAGCCTAACTGCTTGGTTTCACTATGTTCAAACCTAACTCGGAGGCACAAAGTGCTACACCTATCATGGTAATGCTAGTCTGATACCTGACCTGCAACTAGAGGCCTACTCTTGGTTGTGAATACCGAATCTAAGCTGAGCATCATTAACAAGGATAAGGGGTACTGCTGAATCTTGACTCATACATAGAGAGACTTAGTCACTTAAGATGATACTTAGGGACATAAATGCAAAGGGCACGAGTACTTCACATACTGAGCACATAAGGCCTGAATAGAGGATTATTCTGAGCATACATGTTATAACCACCCATCACTAGTTTGGGGGTAAGTACATAAAGCTTTGAGCAAGGAAATCATAAGCACGAGTCATTCAAAAGATCTGATATTAGAATTTACATGCTATAGCCTGGTGCTATTAGCCATTAAGGCATAACTTGAGGACTGAGGGCATAGAATTGAACATACTGTGAGAGATGGGATTATATGTAATCAGTCTCTTGACATAAAGTTGAAATTCATGGAATCATAAAGTAAGACTGGGATTTCTATCTGAAGCAATTTTTGTTTGTCTTAGGAGCTGAGCATGGATATGAATTTGTATAGAGTGCATGAACTTAGTCATGAATATGGCACAAATACGTCTGAGTATAGTGTCATCTTGGCTGAAGTACTAGGAAATTTGCTAGAATAAGAATGGATTGATATCCCATCATAGATCTTTCTAGAATTCTATACTAGTTGAGTCGCAAGACTCGACTTGGTTCCTCATTCCATCATTTCCCCCTTAGTTCAAAAGTCACCCCTCTAATTTTGGAATAAATATTTTCAAGTACGCACGATTTTGATACTCAAGAACTCTCTTGGAACCCTCCCTTATGTTTTCTCACTGTCTCAGAAATGAAATGGTGTTTTAAAACGTGAAGTTGAGGCTTTAAATCGATTTTGACCCGACCCGGTTTGCGACCCGGTTTCTGCCAGACAGTCCGCGGTAAAACGGTCATAACCTTTTACTCCGAGATCAGTTGGACGTGAGGTTTTGTTCATTGGAAGCTAGACTTGTAGACCTTCGATTTGGTATTTTGGGGGACTTCTAACTCTTTATATATTGAGAGAAAATCTCTGAGACATTTTACCCAAAGTTCAGAAAATTTATTAAAGAAACTTACGATAACTTTTGCCGACTTGCTTGATTCAAAACTTATCCTATGACCAAACAAATGGCCCCGGCACTGAACTACCGGTGACAACAAGCCTTAAATGACTTGGGGACACTACAAAAAATCTCTAACGGTACAAGAAAAACGTATACATAGAAATAACCAGAAGGGTCATTACATCATCCACTACTAAAAAGGACTTTCGTCCTCGAAAGTCAAGGTCAAGGGGGTACCTGAAGGCTCAAACAACTGCGGATACTGAGCCCACATATATCTCTTGGTCTCCCAGGTAGCATCCTCGACTGGATGGTGCCTCCACTGAACCTTAACAATCGGGATCTCTCGAGACCTCAAACTCCTGACATCTCTGGCTAAAATAGATGTCGGCTCCTCAACAAAGGCTAAACCCTCACCCAACTGAACTGAATCCCACTGCAACACATGAGACTCATCTGGGACATATCGACGCAACATCGAAACATGAAATACATGATGTATAGCTAAAAACATCGGAGGCAAGGCTAGATGATAGGCAACGCTACCAACCCTCTGAAGGATCTCAAACGGCCCTATGTACCTGGGGCTAAGCTTGCCCCGCCTACCAAATCTCATCACGCCCTTCATGGGCGATACACGGAGAAACACCAAGTCACCGACACTAAATCCAAGGCACAAAGACTACGATCAGCATAACTCTTCTGCCTGCTCTGAGCTGCCCGAAGTCTGTCCTGAATCGTTCGAACCTGATCTAAGGAATCTCAAAGCAAATTTGTGCTCTGTGGCCTAGAACTAAAACCATTAAACCAACCTACCGGTGATCTGCAACGCCTTCCATACAAAGCCTCAAAAGGTGCCATACCGATACTCGAATGGAAGCTGTTATTATAAGCAAACTCTGCCAAGGGAACAAAGTGACCCAAGAACCTCCAAAGTCAAAAACACAGGCCTGAAGCATCTCCTCCAGAATCTGAATGGTCCTCTCAGACTGGCCATCTGTCTGAGGGTGGAAAGCAATACTAAGATGAACCTCTGTACCCAAATCTCGCTGAATAGCCCTCCAGAACTGAGATGTGAACTGAGTGTCGCGGTCTGAAATGATAGAAGCTGGGACCCCATGCAACCGAACAATCTCACGAAGGTAGATCTGAGCTAACCTCTCTGCCGCCATAAGAAGGGTCTGAACTGGGCAAGAAATGTGCTGACTTATTGTCAGTCCACAACACACCTCATATGGAATAAAACCCATGAGAAGTACGAGGCAAACCAACAACGAAGTCCATAGTAATCCTTTCCCACTTCCACTCAGGAATGGGAAGTCGCTGCATCAAATCACCAGGTCTCATTTGCTCAAACTTAACCTGCTGACAGTTCAAGCACCGAGATATGAACTCCGCTATATCCCGCTTCATACCACTCCACCAGTAAAGCTGTCTAAAGTCTCTATACATCTTTGATGTGCCAGGGTGAATGGAGTGTCTAGTACAATGTGCCTCATGAAGTATCAACTGAATCAAATCACTAATCCTCGGAACACAAAGGCGACTATCAAACCTCAGAACCCCATATGAATCTAGAGTAGCCTGGATGGTCTCACCCTGAACAACCCGATCATGAAGGTCACACAACTGCTGATCCTCAAACTGACGGCTCTGAATCTGATCAAT
>QJPP01005011.1:0-65869 GCA_003996215.1 Jaltomata sinuosa
CCAGACAGTCAATCGTTTCAACATAAGTACAAAACCAGAAAATTTTTAAAGGGGCCTCGTTTTTAAACAAGAAAAACGCCATGATGCTTGCTATAGACACTAAAAAAACAAAAATTTAAAATAACAACCTAAACATGCCGGTTCTACTAGATAGCACACCGGAGGGAAAAGAAACACGGCAACAAAAACCCTCAGTGGTGCCTCACAGGTTTCCCTACACCCTCAACTTAGACTCATGCATTGTCCCCAATGCATCCATATGAAAGCTAAAATCTGTGAGAGAAAGGAATACCTGTGAAGTCGATATGACTCAGATTCTGGAATGATGTTGGAGACCGCCAGGGTCTCCAAAACAGGAGAACTCGATGGAGTGTGTGCACGCGACAACCTCATGTTGCGTTTCAGCTTCTTCCTTCATTGGCTCCGCAGCTAGTCGCGACAACTTCTTCGCTCTTTCTTTGCAGATTCTCTTGCGGTGTTTTCGTTTTCTTGATTTATTTTCACCGCTTTCTTTCACCTGCTCGTTCTTTTGCGATCGCGACTTTACTCTCATAACAGCTCGGGTTTCAACACAACCCTTCTTTTCAAGATACACATTCGCAGGGACTTCCTCACTAGTATTGATGACCGCGACCACCCTCATCTCACTTGGTTGCTTCATCAATTTGGACACATCAAACTTGACCACTTCATTGTTTAATCGGAAGGTCAGTTCGTTTCTCTCCATGTCTACCAATGCTCTTGCTGTGGCTAGCAATGGTCGTCCCAAGATTATGGGAACTTCAAAATCCATTTCGCAATCCAAGATCACAAAGTCGGCCGAGAATATGAGCTTACCGATCTTTACTAGCACATCAGACAATATTCCCACAGGTCTCTTCACTGAGCGGTCAGCCATCATCACTCTTATGGACGTTGGTTTAGGAGCTCCCAAACCCAGTTGTTTATAGACGGCTAGTGGCATCAAGTTGATGCGAGCACCTAGATCACACAAGGCTTTCCCGAAGTTGAGCTTCCCAACAGTGCAGGGAATAGTGAAAGCGCCTGGATCTTCCTTCTTTTCGACTAAGGACCTTGAGGAAATAGCGCTGCAGTGGTGGAGGTTGTCTTCCGGTTCAAAACTTACCGACCTCTTCTTTGTAATCAAGTCCTTCATGAACTTGGCATAACCGAGCATTTGTCCAGCACTTCCCACCAAGGTATGTGATGTGCGCCAATTACGTTCACTTTCGACTCCCTTACTAAGAACCACGTACGTTTTCAGCAACCATTGTTGTTTTGATTTTTTATGTTGTATGGTAGGAAATGAACGCAAAACACGAGAAACGGAAGAAATACGCGAAAAACAACATCTGCTAAAGGTGACGGCCCGTCACAAGGCTGCGACCGTCACTGGACCGTCAACTTAATGCAGTGTAATAGTGTTGCTCGTGCCAAGCAGTGACGGCCCAGGCGACGGTCCGTCACTGCCCTGATGGTCCGTCAAGCCTGGCCGTCACGCTAAGGCAGTAGCACTGGTCGGCGACCCGCGTTTTGGGGATTCCTAGCCCGTTTTGGAATTGGTTTCTACTACTCCTATAAATACCCTATGTTAGGTTTAGGTTAATGATTATTCACCCATTAGTTTAAACACGTTTTTAGTTAGTTTTTGGGAGCAAGAACACGTTTCTTGAATTAACATTCGTGTTCTTGATTCGTTCTTGAGTTCTTGGTTTCTTTTGTCCTTGGATACTTGAAGATTGTCCTCAATATATTGTAAGGAGCTCGTTTCTTTATTATTTTATGAACATGACTTTCTTCTTTTCATCTTCAAGCATGAGTAACTAAAACTCCCGCAACTAGGGTTGTGGGAGCCATGGCAAACGTAGTAATATAGATTCCGGGTAGCATTGGGTTCGATCTATGTATTGTCACGTTGTTAATCATACTTTATGTCACGTTTTCTAGTGGTTGCAAACATTAGAACATGCCTAGGTTTAATTTGCTTGAGTAAAGAGATTAAAACCGGGAAAAATTGATTAACGACAAGGATTCGAGACTACCAACTCTCGTCTTAAAGATTAATGCCGTAGCTGGATTAGTCTACTTGATGTTTGGATTGAGAGCTAAAAAGCACATCTTTTTGAGATCGAAAGAAGATAAAAGGAAATTTGTTTATTTGGTCGAGAGACGTTTAGACGATACAATAGACGCAATCACATCGTGACACGCATATAGAAAGAACCCGGTTAAGCCTAGAATCGACATTGTTACAACGCCATGGTGAACACATCCCTAGTTCATCCTCTCATACTGATTTAAAATCCTACGTTTATTATTGTTTTGTTTACAATTTGATTACAAAACCCCCCCCCCTATTTACCGGAAACTATTGACAACTAGTCACTTAATTCACCAAAGACTTAATCTTCACCATATTCTCTGTGGGATTCGAACCCAACCTTGTTGGCTTATATATTTGACAACGATCGCTTACGCTTCTTAAATTGAGGTGTAGTTTGAGCGTTATCAAAAGTGGCGCCGTTGCCGGGGAATACGGTTTTTGATTAAGTCTGGTGTGTTTAGTTGACTTTTAGTCATAATTTCCTGCTTTTATTTTTGTTTGTTGTTTTTGTTTTTTGGACAGGGTACAGGTTGTGCATGCATAATACCCGAAGTTCGGGGAAACAAATTATACCTTACGACCCCGAACTTGCTAGAACATTGAGGCGGAATATGGCCGCAGAACTAGAAGCAGCAAGGCTCGCTGCAGAACTGCAGGCCCAACAACATCTGAATGCTGGTGGTCTGCAGGATGAGGATCTCGAGTTAGATGGAGCTGGCGCTACGGGCGCCATTATTGTTCCACCGCTACCGCCCGGAGCCAAGTTCAACATCACTAGCACGATGATTCAGTTGCTGAACTTGAGAGGAGTGTTCCGCGGTGTTGCTGGTAACGATGCAAACCAGCACTTGATGAATTTCGTGGGCATCTGCAAGTCCGTTCGAACTGCCAGGAGTGAGTCAGACAGCGATCAGGCTCAGGTTGTTTCCGTTGTCTCTGGCTGATGAGGCAGCGTTGTGGTTAACAGAATTGACCCCCGACTCTATCGCAACGTGGGGAGAGTTGAGAGAAGCTTTCCTAGAAAGGTTCTTTCCTCCCTCTCGGATGATACAGTTGAGGGATGAGATTAGTAACTTCAGGCAGCAACCACACGAAGCACTGCACGAGACTTGGTTGCGATTTAAGAAGAAGCTGGCACAGTGCCCGAACCATCAATTGGCCGACAACGTCTTGATGCAGACATTCTATAGGGCACTAAATTCGGCTACGAAGCCGACGTTAGACAACGCAGCAGGTGGTGCATTCATGGGTCTATCGTTTGTTGAGGCTACAACTACTTTGGACAGGCTCACCAAAACCAACAGGGCCTGGCATACACGAGATTCAGAGGTTGCAGCTAGCACCTATACAGTGGGTATGTCAGCTGAGCAGCGTAGGAAAGAGGAGGAGCGCGACCAAGACATGGCGCACCTAAAAACACAGTTGGATCTCCTGACAAGGCACTTGACGTCAGGGAATATAGAGAAGGTACAAGTTGTGGGTTCCCAAGGTATGGAGACTGAGGACGCGAATTACGTGGGGGGTTTCCAGGCCAATGGCCAAGGAAACCAAGGTCGGAACTATCCAAACCACTATGAGAATGGTGGCTACAAAAATCGCGACCAAGGAAGCTGGAGGAACAACACCGATAGAGGTGGGTTGTATGTACCACCTAGCAATCGGGACAAAACGGGCAGCGAGGCTGAGACGTCCAAACTTGAGAATATGATGGCGAAGATGCTGCTTAAAGTGGAATCGACTGACTCTGGGGTAAAGGCAATGCGGAATGAGTTATCAACATTGAGTCTGGTAGTGGAGTCACACTCAACCGCTATCAAGCAACTAGAGCAGCAAGTGGGTCACATCTCGGCATCTCTAAACCCAAGGAAACCGGGTACTTTGCCGAGCGACACCACTCATCCGAAAAATGACGCAAGCTGTATGGCGATCACCACAAGAAGCGGAAAAATATTACCGGAATCACATCCGGTAATTCATGTGCAAGGTGAGGCTGCGAAAGATGATGAGGCGGTAGAAGAGGAGGAAACTCCAAGGCCCGCGGAGAAACGAAAGGAAGCTGAAAAGCGTCCAACTATGATGCCTCGACCACCACCTCCGTTCCCACAGCGTTTGAAAAAGAAAGTTGACGATGGTAAGTTCCTGAACTTCATGAACATGTTGAAAGAGATTTCAATAAACATACCATTGGTGGAAGCGCTGGAACAAATGCCCGGTTACGCCAAGTTCATGAAGGACTTGATTACAAATAAGAGGACGGTGAGTTTTGAACCGGAAGACAACCTCCATCACTGCAGCGCTATCTCTTCAAGGTCGTTAGTTGAAAAGAAGGATGATCCAGGGGCGTTTACTGTTCCCTGCACTGTTGGGAAGCTCAATTTCGGGAAAGCCTTGTGTGATCTAGGTGCTAGCATCAACTTGATGCCGCTCGCCGTCTACAAACAACTGGGTTTGGGAGCTCCTAAACCAATGTCCATAAGAGTAATGATGGCTGACCGCTCAGTTAAGAGACCTGTGGGAATACTGTCTGATGTGCTGGTCAAGATTGGTAAGCTTATATTCCCGGCTGACTTTGTGATCTTGGATTGCGAAGTGGATTTCGAAGTTCCCATAATCTTGGGACGACCATTGCTAGCCACAGCAAGAGCCTTGGTTGACATGGAGAAGAACGAACTGACATTCAGGCTGAACAATGAAATGGTCAAGTTCGATGTGTCCAGAGTAACGAAGCAACCAAGTGATTTGAGGGTGGTCGGGGTCATCAATGCTATTGAGGAAGCTCCTGCGGATGTGCACATTGAGGAGAAGTGTTTGGTCGAGACGCTAGCTGTTGTGAGAAGGATGCCGCGAAAAGAGAAGCATGTTGCGGAAAGCGGTGTAAATAGCTCAAGGAAACGAAAACACCGCAAGAGAATCTACAAGGAAAGAGCGAAGAAGCGGTCACGACTAGCGGCAGAGCAAATAAAAGAGGAAGTTGGAGCGCAACATGAGGTTGGCGCACACACGTACTCCATCGAGTTCTCTTGTTTTGGAGACCCAGGCGGTCTCCAACATCATTCCGGAATCTGAGTCATATCGAGTTCACAGGTATTCCTTTATTCTCACAGCTTTTAGTTTTCATATGTATGCATTGGGGACAATGCATGAGTCTAAGTTGAGGGTGTTGGGAAACCTGTGAGTCACCACCGAGGGTTTTTGTTGCTGATTTCTTTTCCCTCCGGTGTGCTATCTAGTAGAACCGGCATGTTTAGGTTGTTAGTTTAAATTTTTTGTTTTAGTGTCTATAGCAAGCATGCGTTGTTCTTGTCTAAAAATGAGGCCCCTTAAAAATTTTCTGGGTTTGAGCTTATGTTGAAACGATTGAATGTTGGGATCCTTGTATGTCATTGTGCGATTATGAGTAGAATGAGTATGCTTAAACCGAGCGGTTGTTTGATAGTTGGTAGCGATATAGTTTCTTGGTGCCAAGAGCGTGTGAGTTTATTGTCATAAATTCTTACTCTGTGCATGCATCTAGAACTTGCCCGGTCTATTTTGTTAAGTTCGAAGTTTGATTGCTTAGGAAAGGATCACAGGCCCTTTTTGTGTGCAGTCCACTTAACCTAAAAGACCGTCCAAATATAAATAATCCCTTGATCCCTGTTTGAGCCATAATTGATTTGTTCTTTCAATAACCTGTCACCATTCCTGTTTAACTTTGAATCCCTATTTTGGCCCTGGTCCTTCCCTGGACATCGTGCACCTCAACTCAGGCAATCAGCCTAAGTTGAGGGTGGCTACTATAGAGGTAAACCCTGTTTTGGCCCTGGTCCTGCTTGGACATTGTGCACCTTAACGCAGGCAAGCAGCCTAAGTTGGGGGTGGCTACTACAGAGGTGAATGGTAAGAAAAAGATGATGGAGAAGATTGGTTTTTGAATAGAATGAAAATCCGGGTGTGCGCCTAAGAAAAGAAAAGAAAAATAAAGAAAGATGAAAAAAATCGAAAAAGAAACAAAAAGAATTGTCAATAAAGAGGCCGCACCTGTATCTAGAATCAAGGAAATAAAAAGGTGAATAAGGATGGATAAAGTGAAGTTATGTGGTGATAAGAGGTAAATGGTTCCAAGGAGGGCTTAGTCACTAACCCCTAAATGTATCCTACCTGCACCCGAAGCCTCATTACAAGCCGAAACAAGTCCTGTAGTGATCCTGAGTAGCTTTCTGAAGAACTGAAATAGAATAGTAAGGGCAAGCCTATGGTATCGCATGTGCATTGTTTGAAATCTTTTGTGAGTGTGAGCGCTTACCTAGTCCCAAATCTTGTGTGTGGGATTTCTTTGTGGTGAGGGCACCAAGATGTCTGTATTGTCTATTGATTGTTAGGATAGCTGCGCGTGTGTATACATAATGTTCTATCATAACGGAATGACATGTTTTGATCCTTGCAAGTTAGTGTTTCATACATTCGTGTGCTACGAGGGAGCTTGATTGAATTGAATAAGTTTGAATGACCATTAGTTGCTATAGACACGAGTTTGTGTTCTTAGTTGAGTCGTATTATTGTTTTCTGTCATGTTGCTTGAGGACAAGCGAACGTTTTAAGTTGAGGGTGTTGATGTGACGCCAAATTACGTCACTTTCGACTCCTTTTTACTAAGAACAATCGTACGTTTTCAAGCAACCGTTGTTGTTTTTGATATTTTTATGTTGTATTTGTAGGAAATGGGAACAAACACGGAAACGGAAGAAAATACGAGAAAAACGACGTTCTGCCTAAGAGTAACGGCCTGAGTGACGGCCCGTCACACATGTGACGGTCCGTCACATGGACCGTCAAGTGGAAGCAACGTACTGCCTAAGGATGACGACCAAGGTGACGGCCCGTCAAGGGTGTGACGGTCCGTCACCCCCACCGTCGCACCCAGGCAGCAAAGGAAACAGTACCACTGCCTTAAGGTGACGGTCCAGGCGACGGTCCGTCACTGCCTTGACGGTCCGTCAGCCTGGCCGTCAAGTTAAGGCAGTAGCGTCAGGCGGCGACCCGCGTTTTGGGGATTCCTAGCCCGTTTTGGAATTGGTTTCTACTACTCCTATAAATACCCTATGTTAGGTTTATGTTAATTATTATTCACCCATTAGTTTAAACACGTTTTTAGTTAGTTTTTGGGAGCAAGAACACGTTTCTTGAATTGACATTCGTGTTCTTGATTCGTTCTTGAGTTCTTGGTTTCTTTTGTCCTTGGATACTTGAAGATTGTCCTCAATATATTGTAAGGATCTCGTTTCTTTATTATTTTATGAACATGACTTTCTTCTTTTCATCTTCAAGCATGAGTAACTAAAACTCCCGCAACTAGGGTTGTGGGAGCCATGGCAAACGTAGCAATATAGATTCCGGGTAGCGTTGGGTTCGATATATGAATTGTCACGTTGTTAATCATACTTTATGTCACGTTTTCTAGTGGTTGCAAACATTAGAACATGCCTAGGTTTAATTTGCTTGAGTAAAGAAGTTAAAACCGGGAAAACTTGATTAACGACAAGGATTCGAGACTACCAACTCTCGTCTTAAAGATTAATGCCGTAACTGGATTAGTCTACTTGATGTTAGGATTGAGAGCTAAAAAGCACATCTTTTTGAGATCGAAAGAAGATAAAAGGAAATTTGTTTATTTGGTCGAGAGACGTTTAGACGATACAATTGACGCAATCACATCGTGACAAGCATATAGAAAGAACCCGGTTAAGCCTAGAATCGACATTGTTACAACGCCATGGTGAACACTTCCCTAGTTCATTCTCTCCTACTGATTATTTCTCTTACATAATTGTTGCTTTTGTTCACGTTGATCACAAAACCCCCCCTATTTACCGGAAACTATTGACGACTAGTCATCTACTTCACTAAAGTCTTAATCATCACCATATTCTCTGTGGGATTCGACCCCAACCTTGTTGGGTTATATATTTGACAACGATCGCTTACGCTTCTTAAATTGAGGTGTAGTTTGAGCGTTTATCAGGGTGCTCCAGTCTTGTTCGTGCAAAAGAAAGATGGTTCCCTCAGAATGTGTATCGACTACCGTCAGTTGAACAAGGTCACAATCAAGAATAAGTATCCCATTCCTAGGATTGATGACTTGTTCGATCAGCTTCAGGGTGCTAGTTTCTTCTCCAAGATCGACCTTAGATCCGGTAATCATGAGCTTCATGTTCGAGAGTGTGATATTTCGAAGACAGCCTTTAGAACTCGATATGGTCGTTATGAGTTTGTGGTTATGTCTTTTGGTCTAACGAATGCTCCTGCAGCCTTTATGGATTTTATGAACCGTGTGTCCAACAATATTTGGATATGTTTATTATTGTTTTCATTGATGATATTCTTATCTATTCTTGGAGTGAGAAGGAGCATGCAGACCATTTGAGAGTGGTATTGCAAACTCTCAAGGATCGACAATTATTTGCTAAGTTTAGCAAGTGTGAGTTTTGGATGCAGTCTGTTGCTTTTCTGGGTCATATTGTGACTAGAGATGGTATTCGAGTTGATTCTCAAAAGATTGAGGTAGTAAAGAACTAGCCTAGACCCACTTCCCCATCTGATATTAGGAGCTTTTTTTGTTTGGCTGGTTACTACAGGAGATTTGTGGAAGGGTTTTTTTCTATTGCTGCCTCATTGAATCGGTTGACTCAGAATAAGGTTATATTTTAGTGGTCTGATCTATGTGAGAAGAACTTTCAGGAATTGAAGACTAGATTGACCATAACTTCAGTGTTGGACCTACCTGAGGGCCTATGGCGTTGTTGTGTATTGTGATGCTTCTAGGATTAGTTTGGGTTGTGTGTTGATGTAACGTGGTAAGGTGATTGCTTACGCTTTGAGACAGCTTAATATTCATAAGAAGAACTACCCTACTCATGATCTTGAGTTAGCGATTGTGGTTTTTTCTTTGAAGATTTGGATACACTACTTGTATGGTGTCCACGTGGATGTATTCACCGATCATAAGAGTCTTCAGTATGTGTTCACTCATAAGGAATTGAATCTTCATCAAAGGAGATGGTTGGAGCTTCTTAAGGATTATGATATGAGTGTGCTTTACAATCTGCGTAAGGACAATGTCATGGCGGATGCACTTAGTAGATTGTATATGGGTAGTGTGTCTTCGGTTGAGGACGAAAAGAAGGAATTGGCCAAGGATGTTCATCAACTTTCTCGATTAGGAGTTCGCCTTATGCATTCGACAGAAGGTTGTGTTAATTGTTCATAATGGTTCCGAATCATCTTTGGTAGCTGAAGTGAAGGAAAAGCAAGACAGTGATCATATTTTGCACCAGTTGAAGGGTGCAGTCCATCAACAAAAGGTTGAGGTTTTCTTCCAACGGGGAGATGGTGTGCTTCGATATCAGGGTCGATTGTGTATTTCTAACATAGATGGGTTGAGACAGCGGATTTTGACAGAGGCTCATAGCTCCAGGTATTCTATTCACCCCAGTGCCACCAAGATGTACTGTGACCTACGAGAAGTCTATTGGTGGAATGGCATGAAGGGGGACATAGCAGGTTTTGTGGATAAGTGTCCCAACTGTCAACAAGTGAACATAGAGCATCAACGACTGAGTGGTATGACTCAGAATATTGATCTTCTTACTTAGAAGTGGGAAGCGATCAATATGTATTTCATTACTGGTTTGCCTCGTACTCGTAGGCAGCATGATTCTATTTGGGTGATTGTCGACCGGATGACTAAGTCATCCCATTTCTTGGTTGTTAAGACTACATATTCAGCAGATGATTATGCTAGACTCTACATTTGTGAGATAGTCAGATTGCATGGTATTTCATTGTCTATCATTTCGGATAGCGGTACCCAATTACATTCTAGTTTTGGAAGTCATTTCAGAAAGGTCTTGGCACTCAAGTTAAGCTTAGCACAACTTTTCACCCATAGACGGATGGCCAGGCAGAGCGTACTATTCAAACTTTGGAGGATATATTGAGATCTTGTGTGATTAATTTCAAAGGTAATTGGGATGATCACTTACCTTTTATCGAGTTTTCCTACAACAACAGCTTTCATTCTAGCATCAAGATGGCTCCTTATGAGGCACTTTATGAGCGGAGGTGTAGATATCCTATTGGTTGGTTTGAGGTAGGTGAGGCAGCTTTGATTGGTCCAGATTCGATTCATGAGACTATGGAGAAGGTTCATCTTATTAGGGAAAGATTGAAGACAGCTCAGAGTCGACAAAAATCATATGCAGATGTGAGGAGAAGAGAGTTGGAGTTTGAGGTTGATGATTGGGTATTTCTGAAAGTGTCACTCATGAAGGGTGTGATGAGGTTTGACAAGAGAGAGAAGCTTAGTCCCCGCTATGTAGGTCCTTATCAGATTCTGAGGAGAGTTGGTAGTGTCGCTTATAAGTTGGATTTGCCATCATATTTAGAAGCGGTTCATACGATTTTCCATGTTTCCTTGTTGAAGAAGTGTGTCGGTGATCCGACCTTGATTGTTTCTTTGGAGGATGTGGATGTGAAGCATAGCCTTACTTATGAGAAAGTTCCCGTGGAGATTTTTGATCGTCAGATTCGGAGGTTGAGAAACAAAGAAGTCACTTCGGTAAAGGTCCTTTGGAGAAATCAGCTAGTTGAGGGAGCTACTTGGGAAGCAGAAGCAGCCATGAAAGCCAAGTACCCTCGTCTCTTTATTTCCGATTTTGTTTCAGCTTGAGGTAATAGTTTTCTTCTTAGAATGTCCCTCCGATTCTAGTCCATCAATTTCTCTCATGATCCTAGCATGTATTCATATTTTCCGAAGTTAATTCAATCATGTTTTAAGTTGAAAAGCTCAGTTTTCATGTTTATCCTTGAACTTCATGTTTTGTTGCTTGGTTGGGCTGTTTTCTCTCCAGTTTTCCTTTTTTAGTCTTCATTCGAGGATGAATGTTCCCAAAGGAGAGATATTGTAACACCTCGGGATTCAAACTAGCAAACAAACTCAGAATCCAGGACTTTCTGCAGCTGTTGGTCACCACGGGCAGCCACCATGGGCGTCAGTGTCGCGACGGGCTGTGGGGAGCGTCGTGAGAACCAGCCAGCGACTACTGAGCCAAGTCCCCTCCACCCGATGGGCGGTCACGATGGGCTTCACAGGTGCGACGGCCTATGGGAACCCATCGTCGAGATCTTCCAGTACTTTTTCCTTAACTTCCAGTGCCCCGACGGGATATGCCACGGGTCTCGTGGCTGCGATGGCCCGTGGAACCATGTCGTCAGAACCTTCCAAAAACCTCAACATTTAAGATAGCTTACCCGATGCCTTGGCCGACGGCCCATCGTGGTTACGACACCCGTCGGGCAGCCCGTGAGGCGTGAGTTTCCTGCAGCTTTTTATTTTAAGTCAGGGGTATTTTGGTAGTTTTCCCTATTTTTTAACTCCTAAGTGAGGTCGTATTGACCACTTTTAGTAGGATTTTATCCCCTAATGGCCTAAGATATTCTCATTCTAAGTCATTCTATTCCAAAAGAAGAAAGAGTTCCTCTTCTCCAAGTCTCAAGATCCAAGCAAGAACCTCCATCTTCAAGCCTCCATTCTTTTCAATCTAGCATAGAAAGCATCAATTCAGGTATGTGGGTATTTAATGAGGGATTCCTTTCATCCTTATGCCCAAAACCCCATGTTTTTACTTTGAGTTATCAATTTATGAAATTAGGGTTATTACCCAATTTGGGAAAAACTTATGGGTTCACTTTTAAAGTATCAATTCATGATTTCTAGCATGATTCCATCAATTTGTATGTCTTCAAGTAAAATTCATATGTTTAGATAACATGACCTCTATTTTCATGAAATTGCATGCCTAATTCTTCAAGTTATGAGTTTAGAAAGAAAAGTATGTTTTGAATTATGGCTATGCTAAGCTTTGAGACTTATGATATGAGAATTGCATGACATTAGATATGTCCTTCTGCTTTTCAAACAGTTTTTGCATTAGATATGTCACGACTATGAATTGAGTTATATGTATGTTTTGGGAGTAGTATTTAGCACCGAGTTGGACTAGGATTTAGCGTACCCTTAAATCCCAGAACTACGTTGTCACCATAGGTTGCCCTCTGAGGCTTATGACAGGATCCTGATAGATAAGGTTCTAACCTTGGCGGCAACTTTTTTCGGTATGGGTGTATGACACTGGACTCCATGTAGCTCATCATGGTTTATGTCGGTTAAGAAAAACACCTATATGAATATTTTTAAGTCTTATGTTATGATATCCTTTACCTTATACTTCAATTATGATATTTCTTATGACTTCTCTTTTATGCATGATCTCAGTTTTAAATATCTTTCAAGCATGTTTTACCTTACGTATGTATATCTCACATACTCAGTACATCATATAGTACTGACGCATATTTGCGCTGCATCCTCTTGACGATACAGATACAGGTTTCCATTCTCAGACACGTGGCTAGAGTTCGTGGGCCATTTAGCGAGAGTCGGTGAGTCCTCATTTTTCGAGGACTAGTTGAGTCTAGTTTATTGTCTTTTCTTCAGAACTTAGAGTTAGCTGGGGTCTTGTCCCAGCAACTCCTTATGTCATATGTACAGGCTTTTTAGACATAGACAGTTACTCCAGTACTCTCTTTCGGATTATTTTCTTTCAGATATTTATCTTCTATGGAGTTAGTTGCTTATCTCTTTATGTATGCTTCCGTTATATTTCTTATGTTAGTCTAAGTTATGCTACGACTAAGGGTTAATTTGGGGCACTTATAATCTCAGATCCCGTGTTACGTCTAGGGGTAGTCTCGGAGTGTGACAAACTTGTTTGAATTTCAAAATAAGAAAAGGTATCACATAAAATTGAGATATAAAAAATAATAAATACTAGTCAGGGTGGGTCCGCAGGAAGTGACCAATTTATGACGTGCGTAGTTGATTACAAAGTCATTAGAGAGTAGATTTCAAGTCCTTTTCTTATCTGTATGCCAATTCCTATCCTTTTAGCTTTGGATACAAGAAAATGACTGCGCTCTCCGTTTCAAATTATTTGATCTATTTTGATTATATGGAGTTTAAGAAAATAAAAAAGACTTTTGAATCTTGTGATCTTAAATTAAAGATATGTCAAATGTATTAATATGTCTTTTAATCTTGTGATTTGAAATATGTCATGTGAAAAATTGAAATTAAAGAGTTACTAAAAAAGAAAAGGGTCATTTTTTTTGAAATTACTCCCTCCGATCCATATTAATTAAATTATTAAGGTAATACACACCTTTTAAGAAAAGTCTTTTAGGATATATTTTGAACATTACTTTGCATTTTTACCATTTTCATTATTCTTATATTATTTTTAAAAGTAGAGTTAGTCATTACTCAACATGACTTGAATTTGATTATGATAATGTAAAGTAATAGTTAAAAATGATTTTAATGTAAAATCATAAATACGAGTAGTTTGTAAAGAGTGTAATTACATAAAAAATGTAAAGTACTCTTTTTTTAATGGAAAGACAAAAATAAAAAAAATTCTAACAATTATCTTGATCTTTAAATAATTCACCTATTTTGAATAATGAAAAAAGTTTCAATAATTCAGTTAATATGGATAGAAGGGAATAGTAATTGCCCCACAGTAGAAAACCGTTTCGACATCACTTATCAAAAGTTGAATTCTAGGTGTGTTTTTTGTATTAGGAAGTTCAAAAATTTGTGATTTTTATGTTAGAAATATAATTAAACTTGGGATTTGATGGAAAAAATGATACTACTCCTAGTTATGTATACATGACGAAATTTACCGATTACTGGATATACACAAGTAAAAATGGACCACAATCCTTATAGTAATAAAGAATATAAAAAATGAGGGAGGGTGAGGGGCATGTTTTATGGGTACCTAGGATTCTCACAAAAAAACGCAGAGGCCAAAACCCTTTCGTGTCAACCCTTAACCTCAACAGCTCACGAGGAAAACAACGTCACTCTGCTCAGCCGTTTCCTCTTTCTGTCCAAAAAGGTATCTCTCTTTCTCTAGAATGAACTGAAAGCTACTACTCTTTCTCAGCTGACAATTATTAGTACGACCAAAACAAAGCACCATCCTCATCGTTTTTTGTATCTATCACTATCCATTTCATCTACTCCCTAAATATACTCTTGATTTCCTCCAACCCCATTTGCTTTTCTTTCCAAGAATGGCTGATACAGAGCATACCCATCAGCCACCACCTACGGCTGAGGCACCAGAACCACCTCTTGCTTCAGTTGAAGTTGAATCAGTGGCAGAAGAAGCTGAGGAGCATCCCTCTGCTGTTACTGTACTTGAAAAGGAGGCTCCTTTAACTCAACCTCCACCAGAATCAACAACTCTTGTTGCAGCTCAACAGGTGTCTGTTACTCTTCCTGAGAAAGAAGCAGAGGAATCTGACAAATCTAAACCTGTTGAAGTGAAAAACATCCCTCAATCTTTGGTTTCATTTAAAGAAGAAAGCAACAAAGTTTCAGATCTATCTGATTCTGAGGGAAAAGCACTTGAAGACCTAAAATTTCTTGTTCAAGAAGCGCTTAGAAATCAGAGCTTTACTACAGCATCTGTTTCTTCAGAATCCAAAACCCCAACAACAGGAATTACTGATTTGCCTCAGGAAGTATCCATTTGGGGAGTTCCACTATTGAAAGATGATAGGAGTGATGTGATTCTGCTCAAGTTTCTTAGAGCTAGAGATTTCAAGGTTAAGGAGTCATTTTCTATGTTAAAGAACACTATTTTATGGAGAAAAGAGTTTAACATTGAAGAGCTGGTAGATGAAAATCTTGGGGATGATCTTGAAAAAGTTGTGTTTATGGATGGTCATGACAAAGAGGGACATCCTGTTTGCTATAATGTGTATGGGGAGTTTCAGAACAAGGAATTGTATAACAAAACCTTTGGAGATGAAGAGAAGAGAAACAAGTTTTTGCGCTGGAGGATTCAGTTCTTGGAGACAAGTATAAGGAAATTGGATTTCAATCCTGGTGGAATCAATACTATATTTCAAGTTAGTGACCTCAAGAACTCACCTGGTCCAGGGAAAAGGGAGCTTCGAATTGCTACTAGGCAGGCCTTGCAATTGCTTCAGGATAATTATCCTGAGTTCGTTGCTAAGCAGGTATTTAGTACACAGCCCCATGCTATGATGATAATCCTGACTGTGAGACTTTAATTGACGATTCAACTGGTGTAAACTTTTGTTGGATTGTAGCATTTCTATATTTTGCAATTAATTTGTGATGATTTTAACCGAGAGAAATTTGTCTAAACCTGCTTGTCCATTTACCAAGTAGTGCTGATAAGCACTTGTTTATGATGTGATTTCTGGCAGAGGTGGTTTATATCTAGGTTTTGTTACATGTGCGGAATGCTGTTTAATAGGATTAGTTATTAGTTTATATCTATTACTTTTAAGACATTCTCGTAGCCTCATGTGCCGTACCTCGGATATTGGAGAAAGTTCCCTGTGGACTCCCCCCTCGACTCCAGTTGATGCGCACTAGTTCCGAATTCTGAGGATTATGGGCCGCCCCTCCTCCTGACGTAAATACCATGCTTTTTTTGCAGCAAGGTTTGAACCATGACATGCACCGAACCATCACATCATGTATCCTTTCCACTGAACCAATGCCCTAAGGGTCCATACCTCGGATTATTACTGTTCTTTTGGTAGTTTGGTTATTTATTTATTTTCTGCTTGGGGGAAGTTCAAATATTGTAGTCTGGCACAAAGTTTATGGTTCGTGTTTGGATTTTTGAAGGTGTTTATCAATGTCCCTTGGTGGTATTTAGCTTTCTACACAATGATAAGCCCATTCATGACCCAGAGAACAAAAAGCAAGTTTGTATTTGCTGGTCCATCAAAGACTGCAGAAACTCTTTACAAGTGAGAGCTTTTAGCTGTAATTTGTATCAAATTTCTGCATGCACAATTTTATGGCCGTTACCTTTAACAGTGTGCTAGAAGTGGAAGTAATCATGTCTGTATAACTGGCTTGGCGCAGGTATATATCTCCTGAGCAAGTACCTGTTCAATATGGGGGCCTCAGTGTCGATTACTGTGAATGCAATCCTGAGTTCACTTTCAATGATCCAGCCACAGAGATCATTGTAAAACCTGCAACAAAGCAGACCGTGGAGATCATTGTAAATGAGGTGAAGTTACAATACATTTAAAATAGTTTACGCTTTCCTTTCCATGGAGAAACAATTCCCTACTTTGTTAATGTATGATAAGAGTTAATTTGTTAGAAGAACAAAAACCAGCTTAATTTCTTCAGTGATGATAATTCACCATTGAAGCTTCTTGATTGCAGAAGTGCATTGTTGTCTGGGAGCTACGTGTATTGGGTTGGGAGGTGACATATAGTGCTGAATATGTGCCGAATACAGACAGTGGATATACTGTTAACATACAGAAGCCTAGGAAGATGACTGCAGCTGATGAACCTGTTGTTAGCAGCAGCTTCAAGATTGTTGAGCTAGGTAAGATACTGTTGACGATTGACAACCCTACATCAAAGAAGAAGAAGCTTCTGTACAGGTTCAAGGATAAGCCATATTCTGATTGAGGTTCTCTCTAATCATGGGATGACTGTGGATATGGATTTAGACATGCACACATCTTTATGTATGAGGAGATGGAATTTGTGTTGGTTCGCTTTGTTAGTTAATGGATATTGTGGGTTGTTTTTCAGATTTTGTTGGGATCTATGAATTTCTTCTTTGTAGCTGAGATTGTAATGTCCTTACTTTGACTTGAGGGAAAATGTTAGGAATTTGGTTTGATACAGGTTGAATATGGCGATGTTTTAGGAATTTGAGGGCAGTGGGTATGTACGTTGAGGGAAAACATGTTTCTGAAACCATCTGCTCTCGCTTATTGTCTGCTGTATATCCTCTTTTTTACCATCCAAAACTTCATTTTCCAGAAGACTTGGCATGTACATATGATATATGTTACATGTACACTTGTACTGTGTCTGGTTACATTTATACAATTTAATATCTTCATATGGAACTAAAACACAAACTTGTCATCATCTAACCTTGATCTTAGTGTTTCATCCTCCTCCTGGTTTGAAAATGTTGTATGCCTTTGTTAATTATGGTAACATGTTATCTGCAATGAGTCGATTCCTCAAATGGTCACTAAATTTGTAGAAATATCTCATTAAAGTAATTTTTGAATTTTTTTGGATAATATAGTCATTAAACTATGCATATAATATATATATATATATAGTAGAATCTTGTGCCCGTCTACATGGCATTTTCTTAGGCCTTTAATCAGATTTATCTTTTTTGAGATTTTTTTGCCTTTTTCCTTAAATTTTATATTTATTGCCGTTTTAAAAAACAACTAAATAATCGCTTCTTTTGGCTTTTACCAAAAGCTGCCTGGAAAAGTCGCTCCTTCCTTTTTCTTGTGGGTCTTATCAATCGCTACCTGGACAGTGCTGGTTCAACCCTATTAAAAAAAGGCAGATGTCTTAGGCCCTCAAATTTGAGGGATCTTATTTTTTTTAGCAATAATAGATTATAGATTTTTTATAAGAAAGATATTAGATATTATTTGTAGAAAAAATAAAAAATTTATATAATGAAAAAAATCTAGTAGAAGAAGTTTGATATATTTAGAGTAGTATGTCTCAATAAAGATTAAATGCATTGATTATATTATTAATTGAAAAAGAATTATTAGAAGAAATCGATTATAAAAAGATAATTAACAACTTTGCATCACAAGAAATTCAAGAAGTAGACTGTAAAAAAAAGTACTAATTTTTCTTAAAAATTTAAGGCTTTCGTTTAATTTTGACCTTAGGCCACAAATGTGCTTGAGCCGCCCCTGTACCTTGAAAGAGCACAATAAAATGATAAAATCCAAACTACGAATTAACCCCAAAAAATTGTTGATTTGCAGTAGCGATTGTTGACGCTCAATTTTGTCTCCCCTTTTCATCATTTTACTCATCCTAGCGTCTATTTTGTTTACAAGGTCAAAAATGCTATTTTTTTTTATTTATTCTTATAAAATTTTGTTATTAAATATTATTCACATTATTTTAGTATCATTTTTATGATTACTATTATTATTATTATTATTATTATTATTATTATTATTATTATTATTATTATTATTATTATTATTATTCACTTACAAAAGTATTTTATTTTATTTACTTATTTTTTTGTATTTATCTATTTTTTTTAATATAAAATACTTGAGCAAATGTTTTAGAGTTATTTTTGTTTTATCATAAAAATTGGTGAATCATTTTTTATTATAAAATATAATTGTTGAATTATTATATTTAATAATATTTTTTTTAGTAATATAATAGTTACCGATTTTGTATATTTTGGTAGATTTTTATTCACTATTAAGCATTAATTTCAAATTCAAATTTTAATATAAAATACTTGAGCAAATGTTTTAGAGTTATTTTTGTTTTATCATAAAAATTGGTGAATCATTTTTTATTATAAAATATAATTGTTGAATTATTATATTTAATAATATATTTTTTAGTAATATCTTTAAATAGTTACCGATTTTGTATATTTTGGTAGATTTTTATTCACTATTAAGCATTAATTTCAAATTCAAATTTTTGTCAAATCTTTTCATATTAAAAAAATCCTCCTTACTATCTTGTCTTTCGTGGAAAAATATTACTTCACCAAAATTACTCCCCACACAAATCAATCTTTTCTTAATTTACTCTATTGATCCAACGTCTTTTTTTTTGCTCCTCTCTTACAAATACTACGACTATTTATTTTTTCTCTCTCTGGAGAATCAGTTGGAGAGCACATAGGAGGGATGCCACACCATTTTTCTAACATCTCCATAGTCACCGTCAAACACCACTATCGTGAACCAACGTTGAAATCACCATCTCTCCACAGTGGCAGTAGCTCTAAAACGCCCACCCTCTTCCTATAGATCTCCATCTTTGTTTTTGTCTATTCTTGATCGAATTCGGGGTCATCGAATCAACAGCCCTGCCGGTATCGAGCTCTGGTCGTCGTGGTCCATTCTTATCAATGTTCATCGTGGGAATCTCACTGGAAAAAAAAAGTATCAGCAACGATGAGGAATTCAATGTTGTCTCGTTGGAAAATTTTATCCGGGTACTATCATTCCTCTATTTTTGCCTCATTGGCTTTATTATTGTGATACCTTTCTTTTCGTAGCATCATCGGCACTCTTTGATATAATACATCTTTAGTTTTTGTTGTCTCGTTGACTCCCTATTATCGTGGCTTATAATTATTATTGATTGAATCTTTTTGCTTCATTTGTATGATAAATTATAGAACTTATAATTTAGTGATCACTGGAAGCCAATTTATGGTCCAGCTTCTTTCTTGTTTTAGATTCGCCAAAGATCTCAGAATTGTTTCAATCTATGTATGATTATCATATGACGTTTTAGTATCTGTATAAATGACTTATAATTTGACATTTCCTTGTTTTAAAAAAAAAGGGGTAGATAGATTTGTGAAAAAGGGTGATGTGCTAATAATAATGATAGATTCACATGTACTTTAGAGTTTGCTATGTCTGTTAAATGATAGATGCTCCTGAAAGTTGTTTATGCACTAATCTTCATTTTGTACCTATACGTATGCACAAAAAGATGAATATTTTGAGATTGCAAAGTTTATTGATCTCTCTTCTCACTACCAAGTTGGATGAAAATTGGCTGAGCTTAGCATTATTTAAAAGTCATCCATACTTATTACAATTTAGAATATATTGATACTTATATCATAAAGGAACTCTGCCACCTATCCTTTCGAATTGGTACTACCAAGTTGGATGAAAATTGACTGAGCTTAGCATTATTTAAAAGTCATCCATACTTATTACAATTTAGAATATATTGATACTTATATCATAAAGGAACTCTGCCACCTATCCTTTCGAATTGGTTACAATTAAGATTAAGAATCGACATGCTCTCACTATTTGAATATTGTTTTTACATAGACGTCACAATTCGTCACTTGGAATTCAACCACGGCGAGTGGAGAAGTCAACGCGCGAAGCTGAGCTCCAATGGAGTTGTCACCCAACGGGGGTCAGGTACGTTCAGGAAATGATGAAAAAGAAAAGGCAGGTTATAGCTGACTTCTTATATGAAGCACACATAGCTTAATTAAAAAATAAAGCAACCCGTTATTTCATTCTTTTCTAATTTTTATATGTCACCCTTTTAAAAATCTTAAAAAACTTGACAACTTTTTACTATTGTATTAAATGCTAAATATACTTTCATACCTTTTGAACGTCAAAAATATCTTTTTTAAAGCTTTACATGAATTTGAAATACTGAAACATTTATTTAATGCTATGGAATATTTTTACGAATTATTTATGTCTTATTTTAAAGAGTTTAAGAGAGTTGATCATACGGAAATAGAATAGAGGGAGTAACATTGCATTGGACCCATTTTCAGCGTCGCTATACCTGATCCCACTCTCTCTCTCTCTCGCACTCTCTATCTTAACTTTATTGTATGTGTTGTTAATTTGTTATTTATTTTAGTCTCTTATATTATATTTGCCACCAAAATTAAAGTGGCATATTGATAAGAATCGGGTTACTTGAATAAACAAGAAAATAATGCGGAAGCAAAAATATGAAGATTAAAGACAAGAAATTAAAAGATATGTAAAATTTGAGAATAAAATCCCCAAATTTTATGATTAGTGCTAAGAACCCTAATTGATCTTAGTATTCATAATTTAGCGGATCAAAACTAATTATGATACTAATAGAGTCAATTCAAGAACTTAGATCGAAAGTGATCTAGACCCCTATTTCGAAGAAATTAGAGACAACAATTAGTATAAGACTAGTTACCTTCTTTAATTTACGAAGAAGAACCAAAAATATCAAGTTAAAGAATTAATCTTACCTCTTAAAGAATCGTTCTTATAAGGTTGCGAGATAAATCTCAAGTAGCCACACAAAGGTATAAAGAAGAGAAACTCTCAATTAATAATAATATTTTCTAATGAAAATAATAAAATTCACCCCTATTTATAGGGAAAAACTATCTCAAATAGCATGGGATTAGAATCTACTTTTATAAAAATAATAAATAAAATCTAACTAGGAAACTTTAAACTAGAAAATTTTAAACTAGGAAAGCAAGTAAAATAATACCAAAATTCTTCCTAAAATTAGCTAACAAGAATAAAGAAAAAAAAGTGTCAAAACTTGACACCAAAGTCACCCCAAAGCAGCCCCACGTTGGGCAGGAATTTCAGCCCTTTTGGGTTTGAGATTTCAGCACCTTTGAGCATGCAAATCAGCCTCTCCTTGGCTCCTTTGAGTCTCCATGTGGTAGCTCATTTGACTCTCCTTTGGGCCTTCATGTGGCAATGAAAATTCAGCTTCTTCGGCTTCCCCTTTGGAGTTTAATGAGGCCCAATTTTTTCTCTTCTTTAGCTTGAACTTGGATTATGGAATATGTGTACTACTAAGCCCACTTGTTATCGTAATTCTTGGGCTCATTCTCAGATATTTCTTTCACTATAAACATCTTCGTGATTTTCGATTGAAACCCACCAACTTGAATGGAGGTATGCCACTGTGGATGCTATCATTCCCCTCTTCTTGAAATAATTCGTCCTCGAATTTGAATCTCGCAAAATCAAGAAGACATGCAGTAGTAAACAACATCCATTACTCGAAAGCAACAATAGTAGGAACAAAACAAGATAGTGACCATGTGTCCACTTAACCCAATTAATTCTAGAATGTATAAATACACCCTTATAAAGCATGTGGACATCATCATCCCAATAGAAAATTCTCCTACTTATATGAGCGCAACAAAAATCACGTATAGATGACGTAGGGAATAATATGTGCCTCTCCAATTTATCTCTGTCAATAAAGTATTCCAATGGACTTGACAAAGATGACTTAAGATCCCTAGAATATGTATCAAATTGAACACTTTTAAGATATATCCAAGCATCCTCAATTATTCCTCTCACAGATTCTTTTTCATACACGCAAGTCACATAAATACTTGAGTTCTCAAAAAAGATAAAAGAATCCTTAAACTCCAACTCATTCGCAATCATCTTCCCACAAATATCATGTTTCTTTTCAACAAGTGAAAATCCACAATCAACTACTTCATGCTCAATTCCAAAAGGAAACAAATTACTCTTATAGTTGAACTTAGAGGTTGCAATTAATGACTTATTATAGAGCAAAATATCATCCTCCTCAAAATTAATAAAGTCATCAATGTAAAAATTAAGAGTATAGTTCATCACCTCCAAAGAGATCTTAGGTGTTCTAGAAATCCCAAGAATGTGAATAAATCAATCATACATACCGTACTTGGTATTATGTAACAAAGGAACAACATCACCTTGTTTTTCCTTTTGCATGAGTGTTAGATTCACATTTGCCTTATTGAACTCAAAATAATTCTCTTTACCTTCATCCTTCTCACAAACATGCACTTCCTCAATGAGACATATAGTTTCAACCACCTTAGAATTAAGTTCATCCAATGATGATTTTTCAATGCAAACTTTCTCATGAGCACCTAAAAGAGAGTCAAAACAACTAAAAGAAGAAGTAGGAATTTTAGAATTAGAATAAGAAATAACCTCACTCAAACTTTATTGTTTTTCTCTCTCTATCTCATGACCATCATTCTCCTTTTTACGCTCATGGTCTCTTTTCATTTCTCTCGATCTCTTTTTTTTTCCACTTGACATTCTATTCTTTTCAAACAACATATCATCTCCTTTTTTTCTCTGTTAATCTCACTCTCTCTTTCCTTTTTTCACTCAAATTACAACCTTTGGATGAATCCTTTAGGATTTATATATAAACCCTTCTAGTAACTACCCTTCAGAAGTAAGATATGGAAAGAAAAAGAATTTATCAATACCCAGACGGATTGGATTTTGATGAGATAAGAAAAAGACCAATTTGTATACCCAAAAAATTTTTTCCAATTTTTCCCTTTTCTTGATTTTCCTTCTTAATCTTGGAAATCAAGAAAAATAATAAACACAGAGTTTCTAAAAGCAAGTTAATTTTCAAGAACTTGAATTTTTCTCCTTTTTTTTTTAATTTTTTGTTTTTTGCAATGTAGCTCAGCTTTTAAGCTACTACAATAAAACACAATATTTTTTGGATTTTTTTTGACACTCCCAAGATTATCAAGAACGGAACTTTGATAGAACCGCTTTGATACCACTTGATAAGAATCAGGTTACTTGAATAAATAAGAAAATAATGTGGAAGCAAAAATATGAAGATTAAAGACAAGAAATTAAAAGATATATGAAATTTGAGAATAAAATCCCCAAATTTCAAGATTAGTGCTAAGAACCCTAATTGATCTTAGTATTCATAAACTAGCGCATTAAAACTAATTATGATACTAATAGAGTCAATTCAAGAACTTATATCAAAAGTGATCTAGACCCCATTTCGAAGAAATTAGAGACAACAATTAGTATAAGACTAATTACCTTCTTTAATTTACGAATAATAACCAAAGATATCAATTTAAAGAATTAATCTTACCTCTTAAAGAATCGTTCTTATAAGGTTGCAAGAAAAATCCCAAGTAGCCACACAAATGTGTAAAGAAGAGAAACTCTCAATTAATAATAATGTTGTCTAATAAAAATAATAAAATCCACCCCTATTTATAGGGAAAAACTATCCCAAATAGCATGGGATTATGATCTACTTTTATGAAAATAATAAATAAAATCTAATTAGAAAACTTTAAACTAGGAAACTTTAAACTAGGAAATCAAGTAAAATAACACCAAAATTCTTCGTAAAATTAGCTAACAAGAATAAAGAAAAAAAGTGTCAAAACTTGACACCAAAGTCACCCCAAAGCAGCCCCACGTTGGACAGGAATTTCAGCCCTTTTGGGCTTGAGATTTCAGCACCTTTGAGCATGCAAAAATCAGCCTCTCCTTGGCTCCTTTGAGTCTCCATGTGGCAGCTCCCTTGACTCTCCTTTGGGCTTTCATGTGGCAACATAAATTCAGCTTCTTCGGCCTCTCCTTTGGGGTTTAATGAGGCCGAAATTTTCCTTTTTTTTAGCTTGAACTTGGATTATGGAATATGTGTACTACTAAGCCCACTTGTTATTGTAATTCTTGGGCTCATTCTCGGATCTTTCTTTCACTATAAACATCTTCGTGATTTTCGATTGAAACCCACCAACTTGAATGGAGGTATGCCACTGTGGATGCTTAATCACATATGCTTTACTAACCATTTCTTTTTTTTTTTGCGAGATTTTGTGATTTATGTGGTCAGTTAGGACACACTATGCTGAATGGAGAATAATCAAAGGTATTTTTTATTAATTCGATGTTTTGCCAACAAGGTTAGTTTTTTGGTCTTCACGATCTTTTTATCTATGAATACGTACTTGTTTGGTAAATTAGCGTTATTTGTTATTATCATATTTTACGTCATTCAAGTGCTTTAGTTATTATGTTTGGAAGCGATCATGTCAGTTCCTCTCTCTTTTACTTTTCTGAAAATTATGTTCTAGTTTTCCTTACTTGTATCCGTTATTTTAATACTTTAAATATTTTATTGAAAGCAACCATGTTAGTCTCTCTTTCTCTTGATTGTTAATACTACATGTATTTTATTTTCTCTATTTGGCGTTCTGAGAGCATGCTTTGATTAATTAAATTCATGAACTTTGTGGCTTCCCTAAGCCTCATATGTGTCACTTGTCAAATTTTGCATGTTAATCACTTTATCACCTTGGGTCATATTAATTGAATAATAATTAATTTTTGCTTAATAATTTATTTTAAATAAAGTCTATATGTTTAATCACATAGTCAATTTAGCTTAATAAATATTTTGACCTTTTGTCTTATCACGTAATTTCTTACATAAATAACGAATTCGGCAGGAACCCATATTTGTGGACCTCCAAAGATGCTTAACACCTTCCTTTTGTGGTAACTTGAACCCTTACCCGATTTCTGGTTGCGTAGACCTAAAATAGGTTTAATTATATAATTAGTTTATAATGGTGCCCTAACACACCTTAATTCGTTAGGTGGCGACTCTTCACCCTTTTTCATCCTAAAAGAGAGTTGTCTAATCCCATCCTTAGACTGTTGATACCCAATTTTGTCCCTCCTTTTCATCATTTTACTCATTCTAGCGTCTATTTTGTTTACAAGACCAAAAATGCTATTTTTTTTATTTATTCTTATAAAATTTGTGTAATTAAATATTATACACATTATTTTAGTATCATATTTATGCTTACTATTATTATTACTATTATTATTATTATTATTATTATTATTATTATTATTATTATTATTATTATTATTATTATTATTATTATTATTATTATTATTATTATTCACTTGCAAATGTATTTATTTTATTTACTTACTTTTTTGCATTTATCTATTTTTTAAATATAAAATACTTGAGAAAATGTTTTAGAGTTATTATTCGTTTTACCGTAAAAACTGGTGAATCATTTTTTATTATAAAATATAATTGTTGAGTTATTATATTTAATAATATTTTTTTTAGTAATATAATAGTTACCAATTTTGTATATTTTGGTAGAATTTTATTCAATATTAAGCATTAATTTCAAATTCAATTTTTTGTTAAATCTTTTCATATTAAGAAAACCCTCCTCACTATCTTGCCTTTCATGGAAGACTATTACTTCACCAAAATTACTCCCCACACAAATCAATCTTTTCATAATTTACTCTATTGATCCAACGTCTTGTTTTTGCTCCTCTCTTACAAATACTACGACTATTTATTTTTTCTCTCTCTGGAGAATCAGTTGGAGAGCACATAGGAGGGATGCCACACCATTTTTCTAACATCTCCATAGTCACCGTCAAACACCACTGTCGTGAACCAACGTTGAAATCACGATCTCTCCACAGTGGCAGTAGCTCTAAAATGCCCACCCTCTTCCTATAGATCTCCATCTTTGTTTTTTGTCTATTCTTGATCGAATTCGGGGTCATCGAATCAACAGCCCTGCCGGCATCGAGCTCTGGTCGTCGTGGTCCATTCTTATCAATGTTCATCTTGGGAATCTTACTGGAAAAAAAAGCATCAGCAACGATGAGGAATTCGATGTTGTCTCGTTGGAAAATTTTATCCGGGCACTATCATTCCTCTATTTTTGCCTCATTGGCTTTATTATTGTGATACCTTTCTTTTCGTAGCATCATCGGCACTCTTTGATATAATACATGTAACGATCGGGTCCATCATTACTGGTGAATCATTCGTGCCAATTCTTAGAGTGAGAAAACTCCGGGTTTGGGAGTTTGAAATTCTGGGCTATGCTAGTCTCGGCCGATTTAGAGCGAGGTATGGTCTAGGGCAATCCGGGTAAGTATTGGGTTAAATGTCTTGATTTGAGCTAGTTTTCCATTTAGCTAAGACATAAAGGAGTCTGCGGGACTTTTCAAAATCGAATTCGGGTAAGTAGAACTCCCGAAATTGAGTTTGACATGAAGTGGTTATTTCGGGACGTCGAGAAAATGAGTGTGTTGTAAAATGAACCAATTTTGGAGACTTTACAACTTTCTATCCCGTGTCAACCACCGTAGCGGTTGACACTCCGCCATAGCGACCTCCGCCGTAGCGGAGAAAATACCGCTAAAGCGGAAGTCAACGTTGGTCAGCCTCCACCATAGCGGACGACTTTACTATGGTGGTACTGCTATAGCGGTGCGTGATGGGATTTAATGCAGAAATTTCTTCAAAACAGTTCAGTTTTTTCTTGAAATGTTTTGGGTGAAGAAGGGGGCGATTTTCATTCATTTTTCATCCTAAAGGTAAGGATTCTAGTCCCCAAACTCCGTAATATCTTTCCTACGCTATAGAATTGCTAGGGGTGGACTTGGGGAAAGGTTTGGGATAACCTAGGATTGTAGAATCCAGGAAAAAAGGGGAATTCTAGGGTGCTAGAGTTCTTGGATATTGTTTATCGTTAATGGGTAATGATCACCAAGCTTTAATTCTCTAAATGTATCAGTATAAATGATAATCTTAGGTGAATTAATGGCGGAAAAGCCTGGAAAGGGTTGGGATGATCATGGTTTGGCCTGGCATTAGGATTTTGTATAATCCGAGTAATTTAGGCCAGTTAATTAACTATAGTGTTTATATGTTTGTTTCTATACCAAGAACAAGCAAGGGATCCTAAAAAGGGGAAAGCTCCGGCACTATAGAGCTTGATTATTCGAGGTAGGTGATGGTTATTGATTCCTGTATGCATTGTATGTTTGTTTACCTTTGTCTAAGTATTTGTATGATTTGCATTGCTTAGGGAATGGTTTAGGAAGGTCCAAAAGTCTTGTTTTCAGTCTTGTGAAATAAACTAGGTGTTATTGCTTGTTGGTTTATGAGTGTTGATTGTTCATTATTTGTGACTGTGGATTTATGTGACATTCGGTTGGCTCAGATACCACGCTTGGTACGGGTATACTAATGGTTGGCTCGGGTACCACTCCTGGTATGGGATATACTAACGGTTGGCTCAGGTACCATGCCTGGTACGGGAAATACTGACTGGTTAGCTCGGGTACCATACCTGATACGGGTTTACTTTATTGTATTATTGTAGTTTTACTAATGGTTCCCTGAATGGACTGGGTTGTGTTTATGATTTGTGATTGTACATATGGTCCTTGAGAGGCCGGGTTATCATCATATTAATTTGTGTGTTGTTCTTGGTGTAGACCGGGTTGCATGTTTGACACTTAGGTGTTGTCTAGAGGCGATCCAGGGTGGGTCTGGGATATGTAATGCGGTATAATTATTGTTTAGGGTGGATTGTTGAGCATAGTTGTGAAAGTGGATTACATGTGGGGACAAGCTAGGGAGAGACTTGTAGTCTAGAATTAACTGTTGGCTTGTTTGCATGTTTCTTGTACTACATACTTGACTTTTTTACTGTTCATATACTATTTATTTGGAACTGACTGATGATCCTACCAGTACACGGTGGTTGTGTACTGATACTGCACTTGCATTTCTTTTGTGAGTACAGAAAATCTTCCGGTGGTTGACGCACGACCTCACCTGTAGGCCTGACACTTCAAGACATCAAGGGTGAGCTGTTCGATCGAGCTGCCTTGGTTTCTTTCTTATTAGTTGTAGCCCACTTATTTCGGGCTTAGACTATTGCTTATTTTGGGGTTGCATACCCGTACTCTAGATTTGGTAGCATTTTGATACGATAACCTTCAGGTCCTAGGGGACTTTTCCGCAGGTTATTTATTATAGTTGGTTTGATTTTGATTAATTATCGCTAGTTTACTATTTTGCACACTGGTTTAAGCTGTTAGGCTATGCTAAGGGTTGGATTCTATTGGTTAGCTCATCCGGAGGTTGGGTGGGTGCCACTTGCGGCGGTCTGGGTCGTGAAAAAGATGGTATCAGAGCCCTAGGTTTGTTGATCTCTTCGTACCAAAACAGGTCTAGTAGAGTCTTGTGGAACGGTACAGAGACGTCTGTACTTCTTCGTGGGAGGTTATATGACTTTAGGAAAAATATCTTTTCTTTCTTCCTTCGTGCTGTAACTTGATTCCAATTGGTATCTGGTAATACAAATTGGTATCTCACTCTTTAACTCTTCTGTCCGCAGATGGTTAACACCAGGAACAATGGATCTAGAGTGGCGGTCCCAGCCACAGGCTCGGCTGTCAAAGGTAGAGGCAGGGGTAGGGGCAGAGGTCGAGGTAGAGCCACACCCGCCACTCAAGCTGCTGCAGGAGCACGAGAAGAAACCCCTCCCCCACCTCAGGAATAGGTTGTCGAAGATGTAGAAATTGTTGTGGAGGATGATGGGGCGTAAGCAGAGGCAGCACCGGCTAGAGGTGCAAGCCTTCCCTCTATGACACCCGAATCATTTCAGCATGCTTGGAACTTCTTGAGTGGTTTGGTTAGTGCGGGGGCCACCCCTGCAAGTGTTGCAAATCAGGCTCTGGGCACTCAACCAGCAATCACTACGGCTCCTAGGATGGATGCAGCTTTAGGCACCGGTGATTTCTTCAGGCCAATGCTAGGCCTGGTAATGACAGGAAGTGAACATGAAATGCTGATCAAGTTTCTCAAGCTGAAACCTCCCACATTTCAGGGTACTGATAGGGAGGACGCTTATGAGTTCATATTGGATTGCTATGAGAGGCTGCACAAGTTGGGCATTGTGCAATAGCATGGGGTTGAGTTCGTCACATTTCAGCTTTAGGGTGATTCCAAGCAGTGGTGAAGATCTCATGTGGAATGTCAATCATCTGTTTTACCCCCACTGACTTGGGAGCAGTTTCACACTCTCTTCTTAAAGAAGTATGTATCCTGTACTCTGAGAGATAGGAAGAAGGATGAGTTCTTAAATTTGGAACAGAGTAGCATGTCGGTCTCTGCTTATGAGGCTAAGTTTCACGCTTTGTCTCATTTTGCTACATAGTTGTTGGGTTGTGAGGAGGAGCGGGTTCGATTGTTTGTGAAGGGTTTGAATAGTGAGCTTCAGGTATTGTCCGTGCACATGACTTCATCAGGAAAAGACTTTAATGAAGTGACAGATTATGTAAAGAAACTTGAGGGAGTCAAGCAAGCGGGGCAGCCTAAAATGTTAGCCAAGAAGCCCCGGAATGAGGGAAATTACAGTGGTTTGTACTCCAGGGGACAGAATTAGCAGATATATTCAGCCTGTCCTATTCAGTCAGCTCTGCCAGCTGCTACAGGTGGTCATCCGGGATCTAATCAACAGTTTTCAGCTCCTAGAGGCAAGGGAGCCTCTTACACATTTGCCAGCAGGCCTGCACTTGATCGTGGTTGCTTCCATTGTGGTGATCTGGGCCACTTTAAGAGGGAGTGCCCTCACAGGCATACTGGTAATCAGGTTCAGCAGCAGTCTAAGGCTGTGGTCTCGGCAGGTAGAGGTGGTTATGCTAGGGGTCATCCACAGGGTGGGCGAGGTAACTTACAGGGAGGCCGGGAACACAGAGAAAATGGCAAAGCGGGCAGGGGTGCAGCACAACTGGCCAAGAAAGTTGCCCGGATTGATGATCGGGCTCACTGTTACGCATTTCCAGGAAGGTCCAAGGCTGAGGCATCAGACGCGTGAAATTTGCCATGGGTCTGGATTTGACTTGTGATATCCTTGATTCCCCTATCCATATTTCTACCCCGGTTGGAGAGTCGGTGATTGTGACTCATGTTTATCGTAGTTGCTCTGTTGTGTTTGTGGGGTTGCATACGTGGGTAGACTTGGTAATTCTGGATATGGTAGACTTCGACGTCATTTTGGGCATGACCTAGTTATCCCCTTATCATGCTGTGTTGAATTGTAACACTAAGTCTGTGGCTCTAGAAATTTTGGGTAAGGATAAGCTAGAGTGGGAAGGAGTGTACAGGGCCAATCCGGTCAAGGTGATATCATTTATTCGGGCTAGAAAGCTAGTGGAGAAAGGGTGCCTAGCCTTTTTGGCTCATCTCCGGGATGATAGTGTGGAGTCCCTATCTATTGAGTCAGTTCCAGTTGTTTCAGAGTTTTGAGAGGTGTTTCTAGCGAATTTCCGTCGTATGCCTCCGGACAAGGATATTGATTTCTGTATTGACTTGGAGCCAGGAACTCGCCCAATTTCCATCCCTTCTTACCGTATGGCTCCGGCAGAGTTAAGGAAGCTTAAGTCTCAGCTTCAGGAACTCCTAGATCTGTCTTCTCACTACCAAGTTGGATGAAAATTGGCTGAGATTAGCATTATTTAAAAGTCATCCATACTTATTACAATTTAGAATATATTGATACTTATATCATAAAGGAACTCTTCCACCTATCCTTTCGAATTGGTTACAATTAAGATTAAGAATAGACATGCTCTCACTATTTGATTTTTTTTTTACATGTACATCACAATTTGTCACTTGGAGTTCAACCACGGCGAGTGGAGAAATCAACGCGCGAAGCTGAGCTCCAATGGAGTTGTCAGCCCAACGGGGGTCAGGTACATTCGGAAAATGATGAAAAAAAGGGCAGGCTATAGTTGACTTCTTGTATGAAGCACACATAGCTTTATTAAAAACATAAAGATACTCATTACTCCATTCTTTTCTAATTTTATATGTCACTCTTTTAAAAATCTTATAAAACTTGATAACTTTTTACTATTGTGTTAAATGTTAAATATATTTTAATACATTTTGAACGTCAAAATAGTTTTATTTTTTTTAAAGCTTTACATAACTTTGAAATACTGAAATATTTATTTAGTTCTATGGAATATTTTTTATGAATTTTTAAAGTCTTGTTTTAAGATGTTTAAGAGAGTCGATCATACGGAAATAGAATAGAGGGAGCAACATCGCATTGGGCCCATTTTCAGCCTCGCCATACCTGATCCACACATTCTCTCTCTGTCTCTCTCTCTCTCTCTCGCACTCTCTATCTTAACTTTACTGTAGGTATTGTTACTTTGTTATTTATATTAGTCTCTTACATTATTTTTGCTACCAAAATTAAGGTGACATATGCTTTACTAACCATTTCTTTTCTTTTGCGAGATTTTGTGATTTATGCGGTCACTTAGAGCATACTATGCTGAGCGAGAATAATCAAAGGTATTCTTTATTAATTCAATGTTTCGCCAACAAGGTTAGTCTTTTGGTCTTCACAATCTTTATGTCCTTAAATACGTAATCTTTATGTCCCTGAATACGTAGTTGTGATTGTAGATTAGAGTTATTTTGTAATTATATTTTTTGTCATCTGGGTGCTTTTAAATATTTTGTTCGGAAGCGATCAGGTTAGTTCCTCTATCTTTTACTCTTTTGATTTTTATGTTCTAGGTTTTCTTACTCGTGTGAGTTATTTGAATACCTTAAACCTACTATTTGAAGCGACCAGGTCAGTGTCTCTTTCTCTTGATTGATAATATTGCACGTATTTTATTTTCACTATTTGGTAGTAATGAGAGCATGCTTTGATTAACTGAACTCATGAATTCTAGTTTCGTATGTGTTACTTGTCAAATTTTTTGCATGTTTGATCACTTAGTTACTTGGATTTGCATTAATTAATCGAGTTACTTATCTAATTATGCGCACTTATTTTATATAATGAATAAATTGCTAATGTTTAGTGACTTATCACATATTTTAGATTAATGAGTAGAATTACGCTTCATCTATATTTACTTGTCTTAAAATAAAGGTTTACTTGCTTAATCACATAGTCATTTTAGTTTAATAAATTATTCGACCATTTGTTTATCATGTAATCCTCCATATAAATGATGAATCCGGCAGGTACCCACATTTGTGGATCTCGAAAGGTGCTTAACACCTTTCTTTCGAGGTAACTTGAACCCTTACCCGATCTTTGGTGACGTAACCTTAAATTAATTTAATTGTAGTTAGAGTAGTATGGTGCCCTAACACACCTTAAATTCGTTAGGTGGTGACTCTTCACGCTCTTTTATCCTAAAAAGAGTTATCACGTCGATGACCCACTTTTCGCAAGAAAAATGGGGCGCGACAGCGATTTGCAGGCCATTTTTTTTTATCTCAAAACTACGATTTTAGTTTGGGTTTTTAGATCATATGGACTATGGTTGACTTGCAGACTACATCCCATCCTTAAACTCTTCTTCTTCTTCTTCTTCTTCTTCCTTTTAGTTTGGATTTAAGAGGCACAATGAGACGCTAAATATTTGTATGTAATGAGGATAAACTTTTGATAGTCTGAGATTCATTTTTTTTTTGGGATTTTTATTGGTTAGTCATTTGCGAGGATTTGTGATTTTGTAACATTGATGGCAATGAGCTTCGTCTTCCTTTTAGTTTGGGTTAAGAGGAACAAGGAGACACTAAGTATTTTTACGTAATGAGGATACTTTTGACAGTCTGAAATTTATTTCTTCTTTTTTTTTTTAATGATTTTTGGGATTTTTATTGGTTAGGCATTTGCGAGGATTTGTGATTTTTGTGATATTGATGGCAATGAGCTTGACGGAGAAGACAATGATGATGGAGAATTTGTTTGCCGGCCTTTTCAGGTTTGTTTGAAGTATCTTTGAGAATGTTTTGTGGCTTTTTTGTCAATTTTAATTGTTTAAAATAGATACTAATTAAATAATAATCAAATAGACCAACAGATGATGGACATTGGATGAACATGAAGATTAATGGATCCTTCGATTCTTTTTAGGTGAATTTTCATGGCACAATCAAACTCCATGGAACGAGTGTTTAAAGCTGCATCAACTTTCAGTCCTCTCAGCTTAACAAATCGCTCTCTCAGGCAAGGCCTAATTCGCTTATTCTTCAATGATTTTTTTTTGAGTTGCTTCAAACAATCCATTCTCTAATTATGATCGAATTTCCAATTAGCATTGTGTATGAAACAATGAATTTTAAAAAAATTTAAAGCTGCCATTCGGCTTAATTTTTTTACTAATGTTGAGTGAGGCCAGGGGATGGGTATGTAGTTGGACGATGGTATTTAGAATTAAAAAAAACTTAAGTTCGATAATTTTTTTGAACCAAACCCTTTTATCCCTTATTTGTTGTAGTGATGACATTGTAGTTTTACCAAAATAAAAAATTTAGGTTATTCACTCATTTTATTTGGTCCTGCCTTTTCTTTTAATCTCAAGTCTAATTTAGTTATTTTCCCCCTGAAGTTATAATAGAATGTCGATTTCGTATTGTTCCTCAAACAACCCAATTTGTCTGCTTTACATCTTATTTCTTGTAATATTTTGAAAGATCAGGGTTTTTTTGGCATTAATGATCATACTATTCGATAAGATTATCGAAAGCAAGATGCTCTAATTTAACATAATTTTAGTTGTCCATTCTCAGATTGTTCTAATTTAACATTGTTTTGATTATCCATTCTCAGATACTCGTGCTTTTAAACTCATTATGTGCCTAAAATCATAATATATCATACGACAGTAGCCTTCCGTTTTCAAATTAATTCTCTTCTAGGGATCAATTGTCCAGGATTAATTTATGTTGACTTTTTCTTTATACTGCTTTTCTGCAAGTGGTTGATTGTTTCTACTCCTCAAGATATTGCTTCAATGGGATGCTCGCAAATGGGCTAAAATGTTCTCTTAATGTTCCAGGTATGATCTTTATTGAACTTTCTATTTACGAGTCGAAGAGCCTGTTTGGCCTAGCGGTAGAGAGGAAAAAGACACTTTTTTTGAGAAAAAGGTGTTTTTTTTGTTGAAATGAGGTATTTGGCTAACTAGTAAAACTGCTTTTAAAAGAAGCAGAATCAGTTTTTCTGTTGTTGGGAAGAAGAAGAAAATTTCTTCTTTTAAAAAAAGTAGAAGCATAAAATTATTTTTTTCAAGACAAAAATATCCCTATCATTTATACATATTTACCAATATATCCCTTGATAGTTAATTAACATATTTTATAAGTTTGATTATTTTTTATTTGAAAACTTTTCTCTTCATTCTTACGCCATAAATTTTTTACTTTATTTTATATTTTATATATTATTATTTTATATTATATAGATATTATTTTACGTTTCTGTTAGGTTATATATGCTAGTAAACCCAGAAAAAGGTAACAAAAAAAATAAATTTCTCATTTATTTATATTATTTTATATATAATTTTTTGTTATTGTGAAAGTTTTTCTTTTATAGGTAAGGATAATAACAAAACGAAAAATAATAAATATTAATATTATTTAATATTACAAATTAGATATTATTAGATTATTTATGCAATTAACAAACTATTGTATTATCTTAAAAGTGAGAGTGTATGTGTTAAAAATTACTTATTCCTATACCATCAACACAAAAAAGCAATTAATATGATTCTGTTAGTTTTTTTATACTTATATTTTATAATATTATAATTCAATTGTAACTCAATAAGATCAAGATATTAAATTTTTAAAAATTAATATCATTATACCTTAAAATGCACATTCACAACAATATAAATAATAAATTCCTATATCGGTGCATAAAAGGTTGTAGAGAGAAAAGATAGGCTAAAATATTGCATCCAAAAATAAATAATTAACAAATTTCTATACAACATTGATTGAAAATTTGTAATATGTACTTTTTCATTAAATAAAAACAAAAACTTAATTAAATTTTTTATAATAGATATTTAAAATAATCTTAATAGTAAAAGTCCATTGATACCTGCCCTTTTTCGTCATTTGTCTCTCAAAACTACTTTGGGAAAAAGATTATCCAAACACAATCTGTTTATTAAAAGTACTTTCCAAATGAATTAGTCAAACACAAACTGTTTTTTTCAAAATCATTTTTCTGAAAAGCTGTTTTATAAAAGTGCTTCTTAAAATAAGCAGTTTTTCAATCGCTAGGCCAAACAGGCTCTAAGGTACCATAGAAACTTAATAGTCCTAGCTAACAAATATTATTGGCTTGAATTTTTATTTGAACGTGCTTCTTACTTCCTAATTTATTGGGTCTGGGCTGAGTTAGTTGACTTATACTTTTTCAAAGTCTTATACTCCGATTTCAAAAGGAATATTGCGTAAAGTCAAACTTATGATTTTCTGTGCAATTTTTTCCGTTCTAGCCTCCTGAACTAGAAGCAACATGATCACGAGGAACTACTGGTATTCAAACATTATGCGTTTTGCACACTGTACTTTCGAAGACCAAATACACTTTGGCACTAAGAGGATATCAAACACTCTACAAAATACCTCCAGATGGTCAAGTATACACCTTTTTCATTCCCAAGCTATTTGATACACTTATGTATGAACAAGAATTGATGGTGCAATTTTTCACGATCCGTTGGTACTTTCCTTCATCTATCTCTTTATCAAAATATTAAAAAAGATCTTTTTCTATCGCACGCCTTACATATCTATTGAATAAAATTTTGTTGAAAACTTGGTGCAAGCACTTAAAGACAAACTTTATAACTTTTAGTATCCCTTTTCATTCACTTTAGTTACTCATAAATGTAGCTAAAGCAGTTGTAACTTATTGGACAATGATCCAAAAACTGATGACAACAATGATTCCTTGGTGTACAAAATTAAAAAGGAAAATAGATATTATCAAATAATATCAAGATTAATGAGGTAGTTCACCACCGCGCGAAATGCGGATAATTTGCTTAGTCTCTAATAAAGTGAAAACTAATGAAAAGGTTAAATTTTTAGCAAAAATTTATACATGTATCTTTACAGGTTTCATTTTAGAGAAAATTTCATAAAAGGCTCTAGTTTAGACCTATATTACATAGCAGAGAACAGTTTACTTATTTACGTAACTCCACAACCTTTCTCCCCTCGGTATCACTATTCAGAACCTGATACTTGTGATACAATATTAGTTAGGGCCATGAATTGTGCTGTTTAACAACAAATTTGGCGTAACTGATGGGAGTAAACAACGCTGATTCAGTTGTCACGTTCCTTGATACCTGTAAACGATATGTGCATGTTTATATCACTAATCTTGTACCTATACAAAATGTGATATAGTTATCACAATTACATTTTAGAGCACTTAACTATGATAATTCTACTTGAATGAGTTCGTTAAAACTTTTTTCTGTCGTACAACATAATTTTTGATATCTATATTTATAATTAGGCATCAAACCATAAGGTGATAACTGATACACGTATCAAAATTGTGTGTTAACAATTGGTAGTAATGGTTTTCATATCCATCTTGGATTTTTGACAAAAATGTAACATTTGTGATACTAACCAATTATGCCATTGTTGATACCTGAGTACTTTAGAAATTTTCTGTCATGTTTCATGTTTGTGATACTTATATCCATAATTGAAAAGCTACCAAGATGTGATAGCTGATACCAATATTACTAATTTGATGTAACTGATGCGTTTAGCTTTTTCTTTCATGTGCATGGATTTTTGATACCTGTATCACAGTTATCTCTTTTAATGCAACCCCAACAATAGATATAAGTGTTGGGATCGAAATCGAGAGGACGTCATGCGGAAGCTATTAATTACAACCCATTAAGGCGATAAATCAGATGACAAAGAAAAACATACTAAAAACACAATATTATTATATGATTTGGCCAATTGGCCTACATATTAAAAACTAAAACTAAAAAGCATAAAGACTTATTGGGAGAATAATCTCCCCCTAAACGAAACTCTCTAAACGACTACATTGTGGATGCTATTGTGTTTGATTTGAGAAGAGGGATTTTCAATTTATAGAAGTCTAAACTTCTCCTCCAAGAAACGGTTAACCAATTATGGAAGAGTTATTTTCCTACTAGAAAACCTTTTCCACCAAGAAAACCTTTTCAAGGTAAAACACAGTTATGGTATAATTCAGTAAAGTAGGAAATTCAGGGCAAACCCTAACAAATCTCCCCTTGGCCTGAATTTTCTGGCAAAATAATCTTCATCATCTTCTTCTTCTTCACATCATCTTCATCACTGCTGCTTGTCATGGTTAAAAATAAGATTTAAAATATTGTGGTTAAAAATGGTTTAAAAATATTTTATTTTTATTTTTAAAGATGCAGCAGCAAGTATGTTGAAAATATGGTTGAATCTTGAAACTCCTTCTCCACATGTAGTACTGGACAAAAATCTTCATTATCATCAAATTGGTTGTAACTTGATTTGAAACCGCCTTAAACCTGTCTTCAACCTCATTCAACCATCGGCTCATTGAACCCATTGAATCGTTGAATCGTTGGATCGTTGAACCCATTAGATTGTCAGGCTCTGATACCACTTGTTGGGATCGAAATCGAGAGGACGTCATGCGGAAGCTTTTAATTACAACCCATTAAGGCGATAAATCAGATGACAAAGAAAAACATACTAAAAACACAATATTATTATATGATTTGGCCAATTGGCCTACATATTAAAAACTAAAACTAAAAAGCATAAAGACTTATTGGGAGAATAATCTCCCCCTAAACGAAACTCTCTAAACGACTACATTGTGGATGCTATTGTGTTTGAGTTGAGAAGAGAGATCTTCAATTTATAGAAGTCTAAACTTCTCCTCCAAGAAACGGTTAACCAATTATGGAAGAGTTATTTTCCTACTAGGAAACCTTTTCCACCAAGAAAACCTTTTCAAGGTAAAACACAGTTATGGTATAATTCAGTAAAGTAGGAAATTCAGGGCAAACCCTAACAATAAGGAGGAATATTATAAATCATCTCTTAATTTGGACACCCTTTTGAATGCAATCACAGATTTCTCTGGTAATTGGCACAAAATAATAACTCTCAAATCATTTGTTAATTTGGACCAATCTTTCTGTTCGTCTTGCTCCTGCACATCATAATTCAAAAGATGGGCATCCATCAATAGTATGTGAATTATAGGGTATATCACGAGTAAGTGTCTTTCGTGTACTAGAATCAGCCATTGAAGAGGATTTGAGAGCTTTGAGAAAAACTTTAGAACAAACCCTAAGAGAAATTGAAGAAACCCATCTTAGAAAAGTAATAAAAACAAGAAATCCATCAAGAAATAAACTTGTGGATACTTACCTGTAATGTGTAGAATCGGTTGAAGATTTTTACCTTTATTGGATAATTGCTACTCGATATTTTGGGGAAGAAATCGCTGATGTTGGGGAATTTGGTTGAGTAAATTGTGGGAGAATTGAAGTGTGAGAGAGAAAAAAGGGGAAAGGGGATGAGAGAGGGAGAATCTTTTGTGATACTAAAAGATATGATACCGTTATATCAGGGATGAATTGAAATAGGAAAAAAATGCTATATAATTAAAAGTAGCTCTATTTACGTAATTTTTTTAAAGTAGTATTCAACTACATATATAGGGGCTTATGTTAGTCTAGTCCAGTAATTTTTCCTTCATTTTAAGATCCAATACCTATTAACTTATCTATCTATCTATCTATCGATCTATCTATCTATGAAACTTTTTGTTCTTTATTAAAAGACTCCACAATAGACAAAATCGTCATTTATCATTTTTCTCAAAATATTATTAACATATAGGAAAAGGTCTAAATTTATAAAATTCATTAATTCTATCTTTCGTATACGAATTTTGTTTGGATTAGGATTCTTTCAACCATCACTTAATTAATATTTACTTCCATTAGTTGTCACATTCTTCAATTCCTATAGGTTGGAGGAAAAATTAGGTTTAATTTAGAACTCTTTTACCAATTTAAATCTTAATAGTATTTATAATTAAGGAGATAAATTTACTTGTGAGTTGAGGTAAATTTTCTAAAATATTAGTCTGTTCTTGAAGATAATTTAGGTTTAGATTTTTTTTTTTAGAATTAAAACTTGATAGTATTTATGCTTGAAGAGATAAATTTATTTGTGTTTGAGGTAAATTTTATAAAACATTAGTTTATTCAACCAATTGAAATCTTGATAGTATCAATATTTGAAAAATTAAATTTGCTTGTGATTTGAGGTAAATTTTCTTAAATCTTAGTTCGTTCTTAAAGTTTGATAATAAACTATCGTGTATTCTTTAAGACAATTGCTAATTGAGATTTTTTTATGATTTTTGTTTATTATATCTCATAATACAATAAATAATTTGAAATTGACTTATTTATAACTTTGTATGGATTATTCGAATCATTGCTCCGTCCCAAGAAATTGGTTAACCATTCTACTTCATAACAATTAATAATATTATTTTAATAATTGGGATGTCAGTTTGATTTGAGGTAAGTTTTCTAAAATTTTAGTCTGATTAGGAAGTTTACAATAATAAATTATTATCGTGTATTCTTGAAGACAATTGCTAATTGAATTTTTTTTCCGTGATTTTTGTTGATTATATCTCATATACAATCAATAATTTAAAATTGACTTATTTATAATTTTGTAAAAATTATTTAAATCATTGCATCTAATCACAAAAATTTGATTAGACATTCTAATTCACAATAATTAATAATCTTATTAACTAGTGAACTTATCCACAATCTAGCTACATTTGCTATTTCATTAGTAGACAAATTTGTTTGTGTTTTTCCTTTCCCTAGTTGGATTGTAAATGATGCTGCTGCATCGTTTAATTCTTTAAGACCATTTATGCATTAATAGAGCAAGGTTGTTTGTTGTTAAAAAAAAAAACTTATCCGCGCTTCGCGCGGTAATTAAAAGAATTTAAATATGGATAAATAACTATTATTTTTATCTTTTAATAAAAAGATGATCAATCTTTACTCATCGATCATCTTTATCTTTTCTCACGAAATTAAAGGTCATTGTTTCAACATCAATTCAAAAAATATAGAATCTCATCATAAACGATAATTTAGAGTGCTCCGTACTTCACACAATCTAAAAATCATAAGTAATTTTTAAAATTTTCTTTTTAGCTATCTTAGTAACAAATTAGATAATATCCCTCTTTTTTATGAGACAAAAATACTTTCAAATAAGTATACATTTAGGTAAATTTTTATAAATTACTTTGGGTAATTTCATAAATTTGATTTACTTAGAGTAGAGTAGATATTTACATAGTTTGATGTATCACACATCTAATTATATATTAATTAATGAAGCTTACTTAAAATTTCTAGTTAAGAAATATTCAAGGAATACAAAATAGAAAACTAAAAAAGTTGAGAATAGTCATTAATATATATATATATATATATATATATATATATATATATATATATATATATATATATATATATTGAGAACATAAAAGTTAATATAAATGAAATAAAAAAAGTTGCTCTGCAAAAACTATTTATTCTTTTATCCTTGCAACAACAAAAATAACATATCTAGTGTATTCCCATAAAGTGCGGTCTGGGGAGGGTATAATGTACACAGAATGTACCTTTACCTTAGAGGCGAAGTAAAGAGACTGTTTTTAATAGACCCTCGGCTCTAGACAAAAAAGACCAGAAAAGACGTAATGAGACGGTCTATACATTGTCCTTGAAATATAAATATTAAATAAGTAACAAAAATGAAATTAAACATATATATATTTGAAAATAACCCGTATTTAAAATTTATGATCTAGCCTAGCTAGAGGTAGATTTGGAGAGAAAATAATTAAGGAAAAACTACCTAAATAAACATACCTACCTACCATATTTACTAAATAACCCATTACTTTATTTTAATTACACTTTTTACAATAATTTATCAAAAACTCCCCTTCACCCCAGACACATCGGCATAACCACAGCATAACCACCCTTCTCCATATCCCAGATTTTGTGCCTACAATCACGGTAACTGCCTTAGTTCAAACATAATTCTTCATAGTCACGGTATTTTGTTTTTCTCCATAAAACTATTTCCACCATTAATAGCAGATTTTTGACGGTTATTTGCTTAAAATTATTGAGTTTTGTTGATGATTGAACCATTATTTATGTATCTATAGTATATTCAAGTTTTCAATTCTAAGTTTGCAACTAAAATTCACAAATTTCAAACCCAATTTCTAAAATCTCTTGTTTTTGACTGCATAACTTTGAAAACTCTATTAATGGCCAACGAAGGGCCTTCATATAGTTTGGGCGTTACTCAATTAGACAATATCGTAGTAGATTCTACTCAGTTTGTCCCTGGTAATTATGACGCTGATGATCAGAATTTTGCTGAAAATAGATCTAAGCATCGAAACGATCCCGTGAAGATGATGCAACTGCGTGAAAATATCAGAGACACAACTAATAATCAACCAAATGATGACCCATATGAACCAAAAGATAAAGATGTTGGAGCCGAAGCTTGCGATACTGAAATAAAGGTAAAATGTACACCAGATACATTCAGACAATCGTTATAATACATACGATTTACACTAGATACATAAGTATATGCACGAGTCCTTTGTTTGTTCTCTAATGATTCAAATGTTTTTGATTTTTTTGACATGTATCCAGGCTAAATTATATATACATCAAATATTTTATGTACATGATACATGACAAGCTATGTTGTGGATTTGAGAAATTATGGTTATTTCATTCAATATATATATCATTCACATATTCAATGTATCTAGTGCCTAATATATACTTCTATAACATTTTCTACATGATACATAGAAATTTCAACATTGATTCTGAGAATGTTCCATGTATCTAGTGTGTCACGATCCGATTTCTCAGGTCCTGATGGCACCTATAACCCCCCGGTAGGTGAATCAATCCTCGTAGCTCGGAACGGTTAGTAATGGGCTACTACCTAACCAATACACACAATAAGCAGAAATAAGCGGAAGCAAAAAGTAAAGATGGGACAAGCGGAAGCAATAACTCAAAATATATACATAAAGAAACTACACAACCCCAAGACTTGGTATCGACAGTACAAAAGCTTCTAATAGAGTACAAGTGCTAGAAGTAACAAAAGATAAGTACAACTGTCTCCGAGTATACAAGAGTAACAGTACAAAAGATGAGATATAGTCAGGCCCCGATTGTCAGGCGTTCACCCTAGTCTCGAATATCCCCAAAAGTTGCACGAGTCTCTAACGCGACCAACGGTGAAAGCTCAACTAATAACTGCACAAAAAAGATGCAGAAGTGTAGTATGAGCACCAAAACAATGGGTACTCAGTAGGTATCATAGGCCGACCGAGCGGAGAGAGATAATATATAAGTAATACATTACAGAAAAGTAAGCAAAAATACAGGGATCCACCTAAATCTAGCTATAAAACCAAAAAGGGAACCAATTAAACTAACAAGAAGGAACAACTAACAGAATCAATCCAGGAAACCAACAATCCAAGTGCACTCAAACCAATGCAATGCGATGGGATATGATGTGATGTATGAGTGTATGATGATATAAGCCCGAAAATACCTCATCGGACTATGCATATATATATGAATAGTATAAGCCCAGAAATACCTCATCAGACTATGCGTATGTACATGAATAGTATAAGCCCAAAAATACCTCATTGGACTATGCATATGTACATGAATAGTAGAAGCCCGAAAATAACTCATCGGACTATGCATATAAGAATAGGCACATAAGAGTGCAGAATAGTATTAGCCCAAAAATACCTCATCGGACTATGTATATAAAAATAGGCACATAAGAGTACATAATAGTATTAGCCCGAAAATACCTCATCGGACTATGTATATGAAAATAGGTATAGTGAAGAAAAGATCCAGGAATACCCCTCGGACCGGCATGAAAGTAGTGTTATCCCTTTCTGTTCCAAAACCAGTGTTAAAAACCCAGTAAAACTCCTTTAAAATTTGAAATCCATGAATATCACAAAATCCTCAAGTTTCAAACCAAAAACCTCAAAAATCTTTCCTTTCTGTGTCGCAGGTGTATAAATGCAATATTTGCAATGTCTCAAAATCACAGAATATATCACACCACAAGGAAATTCAGGGCAACGCACCCTCCAACCAAGAAAAACTAACTTGGGACTCCATCCAAATCCAAGCTATGGTCTCGGGACCCATAATTACACACAACTAGTAAAATCCAGAACTAACAAAAAGGATAACCATGAAAACAGCTACAGGCATCTACTCTACCCTTAAAACCTCCTAAAAACATACTAAGGATTCTACGATAGCCACCGTGATACTACAAGCTCTTAGACTAAGGATGACAATAATATTCTAAATCTAATATCCAAAACGGCCAATTTAATACAAGTCACAAGATTTAAGCCTAATTCTACCTATAATCCAACCTAACGTTCCAATAACATATAGATATATATAATCTAACTAACTCAGTCGAGGAAGTAAACTGTAACCTACCGGAAAAGCTGAGCATGCACGCACAATACAATCCATAAAATCGGAGCCTATCTCCACCGAGAAGGATCCGCAAGCTTCCCTACTATCAAAACAAGAATCTATACGTCAAAACAGGACTAACGATACCCATAATGTCATAAACATAACAGGGTAAAATTCGTGTCACAAATGGGCCTGTGGGCCTCGCCACCCAAAATCGGAACGAAAACACACACGTGTCCCTTACCTTCCCAGGAGCACTTGCTCAAAAATATGAGAAAAATTGGGCCCAAAATGGGGCTCCAAACAGCCCGCTCAAGCCAAGAATTTAACGAGGAATTTCAAGAATTAAGTCTAGAAATGGAGCAAGGAAGCTTACCAAAATGCGAGATTTTTTGCCAAGAAGGTAAATTGGGTGAGTCCAAGATCCTGCAATCACAAACGGGGCAGATTTCTACAAGAATCCCAAGCTTTGAACATGAACAACAATGGACGATTTATTGAAATTAAGAGAAGAAAAGGTCAGGGAAGAAGACTTACCAAATTGACGAGGAACCACAGATTATCGAAGAACAACGATTTTCCGAAGCTAGGAAGTGATTTGGAGCAGTTTAGGGAGTGTTTTTGGTGATTTATAATTGAGAGAAAGAAGAACAAATGGCTGGAAATCGCTGAAGCTCAGCTTAAATAGCTGCTGAAAATTACTCTTCGCGAACGCGGCCAAGGCGTCGCCTTCGGGAAGAGCAAAAGGTGTGGCTGGCCAAATTCCCTTCGCGAACGCGGCCAAGGCCCGCGAACGTGAAGAAAAAAGTTGGGGTGGCTGGAAAATGGCCTTCGCAAACGTGGCCAGCCCTTCGCGAACGCGAAGAGCAAAAAGTGCTATGACATCAACTAGCTTTGCAAGGGCAGATTTTCACACTTTGGGTCCCCGGGAACGCATTTGGCGTCCCGCGAACACAAACGAACAGAGCTTTTTGACTAGAAATGGCGTTTAGGATCCAATGGAAACTACAAAAATACCATCAGAGGTCGATTTAATGAAAAGTGGGCCCCACTCCCAAAATCAACCTTTAGCCAACTATTTCTAAAATGGAACCCAATGGCCAAAATCAAGTCCGAAAGCCTCGGAACCCGAACCAATGATCCTTCTAGCCTAAACTCTACATTTTGGAGCTAACGGCACTGACAAAATTTCCATCCGAGGCCATATTCTCTGAATGTAGACCAAAGTCAACCAAATAAGCCCAACTGGCTTAAAAACACAGAATGAGAGAGAATTCTGAGCTGAAAAGCTCCCGGATCACGACCAAATGTCCCTCTAGACCAAAGTCCATGCTCCAGAGCTAACAGAACTGTCGGAATTTGATTCCAAGCACGTTCACCCAAAATGTTGACTGAAGTCAACGATTTCCAAAAGCCTAAAGCTCTAAAACAAGGAACGGCCAAAAAGATCAAACAAATGGCTCGGGCACCGAACTACCGGTCCCAACAAGCCATAAATGACTTGGGGCCACTATAGGTAAGCTCTAACGGTACAAGAATGGCTAAAACACATAAATAACCGGAAGGGTCATTACATCATCCACTATTAAAAAGAATTTCATCCCTGAAAGTCAGGAAAGAAGGATAGACTAAAGATTACAAGAACAACAGATACAAAGCCCGCACTACTCTCTCGGACACCCTGGGTAGCCTCCTTGACCGGACGACACCCAACAGAAAAGAACCAAAGAAAGCAACCAAGCCTAAACTTATTACTAGCTAAGCTAGATTCCAAGCTTAAACTCCAAAACTCTAAAGATCTGCCAACCCAAACTGAACCTCGAGATTCTTAACCAGAAAGCATCGACATTACACCAAAACCAGAGAAGCAAGGAGATCAATACACAAAACTTGAACCTTCAGAAATACAACCAAATTTACCAGAAGAGCCATCAACCCCAAACTCCAACTCATGAACCCGTAGCATTTCACCGAAGATTGGAGTTACCTGGAATGACTGGCCACTAACCAATGAACGAGCACTTCCGCTAATATCAAACTCAATAACAGAACCCCACTGAACAACCCATCTGAATTCGACTGGAAATCCGCACACCAAAGTTAGGAAAGGCACATATGAATACCCTGTGTTGACAGAGAAACTTCCAACCTGTAAAACGAACCCAACTGCTGCACCATGCCGAGTCTGGGTCAACTGGAAGAGAATGAACCAGGGCAACCTGCCCAACAGACCAAAACCCAAAACCAAGCCTCTGCAAGGAGTGTGGAAAGCCTACCACGAAGCTCGAAATCACCAGTTAAGCTCCAAACTCTGAGAATATCGCTGTAACTCCAAATACTTGAACACCATTCTTATTTGAAGTTGTCTTACCAAGATCACCTCGATAAGAGGTCCACCATGACATGAATATCAAGTCAAAACACCCCGAGGGCAAAGGAAAAGGTGCCTGGGATTCAAAGTTGCTATCTAGCCATAGAAATTTGCATATAACTTCAACTCATCCCTTTGGCTCGAATCAACCGCTCTACTGGATCAGCACACAGACCACCATCTCTGAAGTATATAACACACCAAACTTCTAGTCCATAATGGCCGAGTCTAATAAACATTGGAACCCCACATAAAAGATAACCCTGGAAGAATCAACTAAATAAGCTTCCTAACTCTCGGAAAATGAATGGTGACCACCAGTCTCTAAGTATCAATAGAACTCAAAATAGCCTCGCTAGCCTCAACCCTCACAACCTAATCACATATAGCATACAACACTGCTGAATCTCAAACTCACACCACTGAGTCTATCTAAACATGGTAGAAGGAACCTCGTACTATCTAGAACACCACCTAAATCTGGAATGTCCAGCCTAACTCAAAGGTTAGCCAAGGACTAGGTGTCCAAGGACAACTGTCACTGCACAACTGAAATGGGGAGGCTAAGTTGTCTGAACTCATTACCTTCCTACCCAAGAAGCTTCAACCAAGAAGAATTAACCACGAACCACCCGAAGTAGTTTGCCAACCCACGATTCTAAAACTCAACCTCATTTGCCGATCAATGCCTCCGACGAAACCCATAAGTAGACTCATCCACCATCGAAGAACACTAATAGAACTGGGGCCGACTAGGCCATGAATACACAATTTGCCAAAACCACAGCTGTTACTGAAATCTCAAACCAATTGAAGTAAAACCCACTACAATCTGTAGAGGGTCGAATCAAGTCACCAACCTATAACCCAAAGCAATATCTCAGTCATCACCTCGGTAGCTACCAAAACACATATGACCAAACAAGGAGTCAGATCCCTTCTGTTTCACTAAACCGAACCTTTCCTTATCATGCGATGAACTTTCACAAACTCTTCCCAATAAAACCTGGAGCCATTCCCTTAGATCCCACCTCTATTTTTGTTTGAACTCAATAAGGCAGGAGAAGAATGGGCCAAATGCCCAACCTAATCGAAAAACTATGAACACAACTCAGCCACGATGTTGCAGTCAACACTCAGCCAAAATGTTAAAGTCCAACACTCGACCGTGGTGCCATAATCAAAACTCAACCAGAGTACAAAAGTCAAAACTCATTCCAACCAGGACCTACATGCTCTGAATGCAAACCCCAGAAATTGCCCTGACAGTTACCCCTCTTATCGCTACCTCCATATGCCTCGTGACACAACCCCTCAATAGCCCAAGCATGATTGACCACCTGAAGGAAGGTAGTCCCAACTATAACCAAGTGTTCGGTGCCATACGGAGTGGTGAAATCAACCCTTCAATAAAGCTTCGAACTCTGTCAAACTCTGTAGCCACAGTCCTAGTAGTACTCCTAACCATCTCGTGAAATATTGTCTCATAGTCCAATACCGATATATAACCCTGCTGAAGAACTGGAAGCTCAAGCCTAGCTGAAGCACCACTTGAAGAACCGGGTACCGAAACACCAACCGGAGGACTCAGAGTCCTGGCCACTGTGTCCTGAAGAGATGGGGTAGCCATGAATCCAATTGGAGGCTGGAATGGTCCCACACCCCCTATCTGATGCAATAAACTCTCACTCTGAAGTCCCAGTGCTGATGGAAACACTGAAGAAACAGGCACAGAAGCCTCGACACCACCCGCTGTCGAACTCGTCTTAGGCATCTGAGAAGGAATTAAACAACCAAAGTTTAGGAGTCAATAGAGCCAGGAACGCACGATAAGGAGCCAAGAAGATGAAACTTTTCCTAACAATACCCTGTAGGCCCCCGCAGATAGGATACAAACATCACCGAACAGATCCGCGAGACTCTACGTAGGCACTATCTTCTGTACTACAAAACTGGTGAACCTAGAGCTCTGATACCAACTTTCACAACCCAATTTCTCAGGTCATGATGACACGTATAATCCCCAGTAGGCAAACCAATCCCCGTAGCCTAGAACGGTTAGTAATGGGCTACTACCTAACCAATACGCACAATAAGCAGAAATAAGCAAAAGAAGAAAGTAGAGATAGGACAAGCAGAAGCAATAAATCAAAATATACACATAAAGAAACTACACAACCCCAAGACTTGGTATCGACAGTACAAAAGCTTCTAATAGAGTACAAGTGCTAGAAGTAACAAAAGATAAGTACAAACTATCTCCGAGTATACAAGAGTAACAGTACAAAAGATGAGATATAGTCAGGCCCTGATCATCAGGCGCTCACCCTAGTCTCAAATATCCCCAAAAGCTGCACAAGTCTCTAACGCAACAATCGGTGAAAGATCAACTAATAACTGCACCAAAAAAATGCAGAAGTGTAGTATGAGCACCAAGACAATGGGTACTCAGTAGGCATCATAGGCCGACCGAGCGCAAAGAGAGAATATATAAGTAATACATTACATGAAAGTAAGCAAAAATATAGGGATCCACCTAAATCTAGTTATAAAACCAAAAAGGGAACAAATCAAACTAACAAGAAGGAACAAATAACAGAATCAATCTAGGAAACCAACAATCCAAGTGCACTCAAACCAATGCAATGCGATGGGATATGATGTGATGTATGAGTGTATGATGATATAAGCCCGGAAATACCTCATCAGACTATGCATATATATATGAATAGTTTAAGCCCAGAAATACCTCATTGGACTATGCGTATGTAAATGAATAGTATAAGCCCGGAAATACCTTATTGGACTATGCATATGTACATGAATAGTAGAAGCCCGGAAATACCTCATCGGACTATGCATATAAGAATAGGTACATAAGAGTGCATAATAGTATTATCTAGGAAATATCTCATCGGACTATGTATATAAAAATAGGCACATAAGAGTGCATAATAGTATTAGCCCAAAAATACCTCATCGGACTATGTATATGAAAATAGGTATAGTGGAGAAAAGATCCAGGAATACCCCTCGGACAGACATGAAAGTAGTGTTATCCCTTTCTATTCCAAACCAGTGTTAAAAACCCAGTAAAACCACTTTAAAATTTGAAATCCATGAATATCACAAAATCCTCAAGTTTCAAACCAAAAGCCTCGAAAACCTTTCCTTTTTGTGCCGCCGGTGTATAAATGCAATATGAATATGCAATATCCTGAAATCACAGAATATATCACACCACAAGGAAATTCAGGGTAAAGCATCCTCCAACCAAGGAAAACTGACCTGGGACTCCGTCCAAATCTAAGCTATGGCCTCGGGACCATAATTTACACACAACCAGTAAAAGCCAGAAATAACAAAAAGGATAACCATGAAAACAACTACAGGCATCTACTCTACCCCTAAAACCTCCTAAAAGCATACTAAGGATTCTACGCTAGCCACCGTGATACTACAAGCTCTTAGACTAAGGATGACAGTAATATTCCAAATCTAATATCCAAAATGGCCAATATATACAAGTCACGAGATTTAAGCCTAATTCTACCTATAATCCAACCTAACGTTCCAATAACATATAGATATATGTAATCTAACTAACTCAGTCTAGGAAGTAAACTGTAACCTACCAGAAAAGCCGAGCATGCATGCACAAAAAAATCCACAAGATCGGAGCCTATCTCTACCGAGAAGGATCTGCAAGCTTCCCCACTATCAAAACAAGAATCTATACGTCAAAACAGGACTAACAATACCCATAATGTCATAAACATAACCGGGTCGAAATTCGTGTCACAAATGGGCTCGTGGATCTCGCAACCCAAAATCAAAAATGAAAGCACACACGTGTCCTTTACCTTCCCAGGAGCACTTGCTCAAAATATGAGAAGAATCGGGACCAAAATGGGGCTCCAAAAAGCCCGTTCAAGCCAAGAATTTAACGAGGAATTTCAAGAATTAAGTCCGAAAATGGGGCAAGGAAGCTTACCAAAATGCGAGAATTTTTGCCAAAAAGGTAAATTGAGTGAGTCCATGATCCTGCAATCACAAACGGGGCAGATTTCTACAAGAATCCCAAGCTTTGAACATGAACAACAATGGAGGATTTATTGAAATTAAGAGAAGGAAAGGTCAGGGAAGAAGACTTACCAAATTGACGAGGAACCACGGATTATCGAAGAACAACGATTTCCCGAAGCTAGGAAGTGATTTGGAGCAGTTTAGGGAGTATTTTTGGTTATTTATAATTGAGAGAAAGAAGAACAAATGGCTGGAAATCGCTGAAGCTCAGCTTAAATAGCTGCTGAAAATTACTCTTCGTGAACGCGGCCAAGGCGTCGCCTTCGCGAAGTGCAAAAGGTGTGGTTGGCCAAATGCCCTTCATGAACGTGGCCAAGACCCGCAAACACGAAGAAAAAAGTTTTGGAAGCTAGAAAATGGCCTTCGCGAACGCGGCCAGCCCTCCACGATTGCGAAGAGCAAAAAGTGCTATGACGGCAACCAGTTGTTCAAGGGCAGATTTTCACACTTTGGGTCCCCGGGAACACATCTGGGGTCCCACGAACACAAACGACCAGAGCTATTTGACTAGAAACGGAGTTCCAGATCCAATGGAATAAACGAAAATCCCATCGGAGGTCGATTTAATGAAAAGTGGTCCCCATTCCCAAAATCAACCTTTAACCAACTATTTCCAAAATGGAACCCAATGGCCGAAATCAAGTTCGGAAGCCTCGGGAACTAAACCAATGGTCTCTCTAGACTAAACTCGACATTTCAGAGCTTACTGCGCTGACAGAATTTTTATCCAAGGCCATCTTCTCTGAATATTGACCAAAGTCAACCAAACAAGCCCAACTGTCTTGAAAACACAGAATGTGAGAGAATTCTGAGTTGAAAAGCTCCCAGATCACGACCAAAGGTCTCTCTAGACCAAAGTCCATGCTCTGAAGCTAATGGAACTGTCGTAATTTGATTCCGAGCATGTTCACCCAGAATGTTGATTGAAGTCAACAATTTCCAAAAGCCTAAAGCTCTAAACAAGGAACAGCCAAAAAGACCAAACAAACGGCCCGGGCACCGATCTACCTGTCCCAGCAAGCCATAAATGACTTGGGGCCGCTACAAGTAAGCTCTAACTGTACAAGAAGGGCAAAAATATGTAAATAACCCGAAGGGTCATTACATCGTGCCTAATATATACTTCTATAACATTTTCTACATGATACATAGCAATTTCAATATTGATTCTGAGAAACAGTGATGTATCATATAATATTATTAATGTACAATGCTGCATCTGATGATATATCTCATATGTTGTTTCAGGAAATTAAATTTGTTCTTGAAAAACATCCTACCCATTCTATCCGTGTTAGTAGTCAACACAATGTCAGACGGAAATGCTCACAGTTGAAGAACTTGCAATATTTGGGAGGACATGCTTCAGTGTATATCTCAATATACCCAAATGCAATTTTCAAGGAAACATTTCTAGGTGCATCATGACGCTTGAATTAGAGAAGGATAATCCAAATGAGTTCTGGTTATATGCAAATCAAACCCTTCTACGGTTCAGTTGTCTTGAGTTTGCTCTCATTACTGGTTTAAAATGCACCGACAACGACGATGATTTTTCAATTCCCTGATAATAAGCTTAGCAGGCTCAAGAAGAAGTATTTCCCAGGTTCTGCCCTTGTTAGCAAATCCCAATTGACTCTATGTTGCAAAGAGAAGAGATGGGGCAATAATAGTGAAGATGCTGTTAAAATGGCGATATTATACTTCATTCACACATTCATCATTTCACAGACCCCTGAAGTGAGCATTCCTGAGAAAGATTTTGATCTTGTGGACAAGGACACATACAACCAGTATCCATGGGGCAGGCGTGCATTTGATCTAATCAAAACGTACAAAAATGCCATTGACTTCAAAAAGAAGTTTCTCCAAGTCTGTGGAATGCCATACGCAATTCAAGTTTGGATATATGAGTACTGTTTAGATGTTGAAGATGAAGTTTCTATTAACGAAGGTGACTACATCCCCAGAATATTGAATTGGCTAGTCGTTGCTGAGAAGCTCATATACGAAAAGCTCATGGCAGGCATGTTTAGTAAGGTAAATGTACCCTCAAGCTGTTCACTTACTGTCACGACCCAGACCGTCATGAGTGTCACCTACCCAACCCCCGGATGAGCGAACCAATAGAGTTCAACCCTTTGCCTAGACTAACAGCCTAAAACAAGAAGTAAACTAGCAATTTAATAAGTAAGAACTATAACATTAATATCATCCTGCGGAAAATCCCCCTAGAAACTAAAAGTCGCAGTACCAAACATTACTACCAATATCTAGAATATGAGGATGCAACCCCAAAAAGAAATACAGAAGTAGTTTTAACCCGAAACAAGTGGGTTGAAACTGTACAGATAAATCCAAGGTAGCTTGATCAAGCAGCTCACCCTTGAAGTCAGAAATTACCGGTGCTATAGATGAGGTCGCGTCTCAGCCGCTGGAAGATTTTCTGTACTCACCAAAAGGAAAGCAAGTGCAGTATCAATACACCACCACTGTGTACTAGTAGGATCATCAGCCAATTTTCAGATAAAAAGTGTATAAACAGTACAACAATATCAAGTAAAAGGTATGGAAGACATGCAACAATATTAACAGACACACCTAGAATACAAGTCTCTACTTAGCTTGTTCCTGTATGAAATCGACCACCAATACTCTAAGCCACAACCATATACCAATAACTATACCTTCCCGTCTAGCTCGGACCCACCCTGGGATCCCCTCTAGACAACACAAAATGTCAATTACAACCCGACCTAAACCAAGACCAACACAACAGTTATATAGAAATCCCGGCCACTCAAGGACCACCAAACCAATAACACATTTCAATAATCAGCCTGGTCCACTCATGGAACCAATATCAATCAATGCAACACAACAATAAAAATTCAATGATGCATCAAAAGTAAACCCGTACCAGGCATGGTACCCGAGCCAACCGTTAGTATACCCGTACCAGGCGTGGTACCTATACCAACCATTTGTTATACCCGTACCAGGCATGGTACCCAAGCCAACCGAATTTCAACAACTCATAGTCAAATAGATGATCAAACAACTTGTAAACCAACAAGCAACACCCTTCAATCACAGACTGTAAAGCAAGAACCTTAGACGTTCTACACAACTCCCCTAACCAATGTAATTCATACAAGAACTTAGATATAAGTACAAGAATATACAACATTCATAGAAATCATAAGCCATCACCTACCTCGAAATGATCCAAGCTCTATTCAACCCGAGCTTTCCCGTGTTTCGGATTCCTTTCTCGTTCTTGGTCTAAAATAACACACAAGTACATATAATTAACACACAAGACCTGCACAATACCCGAATTACACTGAATCCCCAAATCCCAGGCCACCCATGATCATCCCACCCTTTTCTCGGGATTTGCCACCGTTAATTCACCTACTTCTATCATTTTCATGGATAAAAATAGAGAATTTAACAACCCATGATCATAATATCATACTTTTAACAATGCCCAAGAACATTCATGCTTGGAATCCCCTTCCTTTCCCAGATTCTACCATTCCTAGGTTATTCCAACCTTTCCCCAAGTTCCCTCCTAGCAATTCTACCACATAGGAAATATAGTACAAAGATTAGGGAGTAGAAACCTTACCTTAGGGAAGAAATTCAAAGGAAAAAGGATGAAAATCTCCTGGAATCGCCTAGACCTTCTCCAAAAATGAAGTTGTGAAAACTGAATATTTTGGGGAATGTTTCTGCATTAAAATCCCATTGGCCCGCTATAGCGGTCCCGCTATAGCAGACAACTTCCGCTATAGCAGTCTTAAGCGGTGTTGACTGCCTTGACCACCGCTATAGCGGTATTTTCCACCGCCATAGTGGAGGACGCTACCACGGACAGTTGCGCTTGTCACAAATAGAATTTTGGCCATTTTACAACACACTTGCTTCCCCTGACGACCTGAAACAACCCCTTCATGTCAAACGCGATTCTGGGAGTTTTACTTACCTAAATTTGATTCCAAAAAGTCCCTCAGATTCCTTTATGTCTTGGCTACGCGGATGACTAGCTTAACACAAGACACATAAACCAATCCTTATCTGGATTTCCCTAGACTCCACCTCTCTCCGAAACCGGCCGAGGCTAGCCTAGCCCAGAATTTCAAACTCCCAAACCCAGAGCTTTCTAACTCTAAAACTTGGCACGATTGGACTACCCGTAATGATGGACTCGATCATTACACTTACTCATTTTGATTTATCTGCATAATATATGATATATTATGTTTAGAATACCGATGAGGTCTCTGGCATTCACAATTGTTTGCTGCATGACACACTTATACATGATACATGACATGTATCATGTAGATGAAATTACTGATGTATCCAACATAATTTCTTGTTAGGGTGATAAATATGCAAATATCAAACATAAAAACTCCTACTATATTCAGTATGCACATTTACACTTGATACTTAGACATGTAGCATGTATAACAAAATATCTGTCTTCTAGTGCAACATCATTTCACATCTATGATTTTATTTCTATCGCTACTTATGTTTTTATTTTTGCATGACAGCAGGTGTTTTGAAATATTACTCATACGATCAATGAAACTGCAATTCTTGACTTGCAACCTTTGCTAGATCCTCGATCAAAAGAACTCAATAGTGTATCTATTCCAGATGGCTATGAGGATTTTACTTCTCTACCACCCGCAAATATCCTTAAGAGGGCATGCCAGGAAGCTGGTCCATCATCTGAGCCTCCTTCAAAGAAACCAAAGTCTGTTTCTAAGCCCAAAAAAGTCAAAAAGAATGTCAATCGGAGTGGAAAATCAGTAAAGAAAAATGATAAAGAAAAGCATTCAGATGATCTCCCAGAACTTGCTCGCGCACATGTTTCTTTTGTTGATGATACTGGGCCTACTGTCGATCTCCAAGATGTCCTTGAGAAAGATACACCTGTTATGGATGTAGAGCTTATTATGAATTTAGATTATCTTGTTCAGCCTCCTAAGGATACAGTAAAAGACAGCCATCATTTGCACACCAATAAATCCAAAAGATCAGTGGATGAATCTGCCAGTGGATCAATTAATGAGGACGATGTGCTCAAGAGAGAAATGAATTCATTGAAAAGTCATGTAAGTATTAAATTGAGCTTTATTTAATAATTTTTTTTACATAGCCAAATTTATATTTTTTATTTTTTAATGATCAGGTCGACGAAAGGTTTGATATACTTCATGACTATGTCAAGAGTCAATTCACTGCCATCATGAATACATTGAAAGGGGATTATGTTCCACAATAAAAGGTAATTCAAACTACAGTTTGGATACATTACAAACCATACATAGTATATTTTCTTATTAATTAACTCTCAGAGTACGGATACTCCTATCAATACAACTGTGAAACAACAAGAAAATCAAAGTGCAGACATTCATAGCTCAGCCAAAACTAATATTTCAGAATCTGCCAAAGTTCTTGATGATTCTACTGGTAAACCTACCGATAGATCGATAGATCAAACTCATGAAGATAATCGTAATGTGGAGGTAATATTATATAATTATATGTGTATTATGTGTCAATATTTCAATCACCATATTTTTAGCATAGGATTCATATGTATCATGTATAAGTGTGTTCATATTTCAATCATAATATGTATCCAGTTTACAGTATGGACATATATATGATATTACTTTGAGTATTCATTTTAGTAAATGGCCATTTTAATTTAGATTTATCATGCAAGCTATGTTGTCATTTATCCAACTTGGCTAATGGATCACATCATGTATTATTTATTACACAGTTACTCAATGGCAATGTAAACAGGATACTTTATCAACTATCTAAGTTTGGCTGATTGTTTAATAGTTGATAAATTTGTCTGTTAAACAACATTACAGGCGAAGTTTGATCTTCCTCAACAACCTCCGACCGACGCAACATCTATTGAAGAGGGCACACCTGATGCTTCTAAGAATCTCCCTCTCGTGGTTGCACCAATTTCTGCAGTACCTATAAATAAAATCACTGATAGTCAATTCTTCATTAGTGATAATCAGCTCCCAACTGAGGTTCCTGTTAGAAGCATAGTTATACACACTGACTACTTGAAGCTGACTCAAAGGATTGCTAGGCCCACCAGGCCTTCTAGGTATGCAATGTCACCATATGTGACAAATTATTCCTCCGGTGAAAAAGGTAAAGAAAAATTCAATATCAGTATGCCTTTGAAATATCCGTTTGAGTCTGACATAATAAGTGGTCTGCATGCTGAGGATCTTTTCGAAGCATATGTTGACTGGGTAAATGACAAGCTCCTGAAAATACATTCTACCAAGTACATTCATTGTATTGCTTCAATTTTTATTAACCTAGTACCCGATTATTAGTATTTGACTGCTTTATCTAAATTATTCAACTTATCCAAGGACAATAAAGATGATAACTACAGGGCCAAACAAGTTGCACTCCCTAATAGGATAGACTTTGTTGTTGCTCCTGTCGAGTCAAAGAATTGGTTTTACCTTATGTCAGAACCTGATAAATACTGGAATGATGAGGTAAGTAAATATCTATTAAATAAATATGTATCTATAATTTTTTCTTATAATATGTGCTGCATATGTGTATTATACAGTATATCCAAGAATTGGTTTTACCTTATTCTTTGATTTTAGTCATTTGTTATGTATCTAGTGTTATATCCAAACACTAAAACAGTTTAATGTGATCTATTCAGCTCAGTGTTCGTGTCATGTATATATTGAAAATATGACTGTCAGTGATTTTTTAAGTAGCTAGTGTTATATCTAAATTCTAAAATATCTTAATATGATGTATACATTGTTAGTACTCAGTGTCATACATCAAAGGTAGATGTGACTGTTTAACTGTTATGAAACTGGTCTAAATGTTACTGTTCTTGATTTTTTATGTATCTAGTCCTATATCAAAATGAAACATATGCTTAGTATGATGTATCCAGTGGTAGTGTTACAGCCATGTATCCAGTGCTACTGTTATAGCCATGTATCCAGTGCTAGTGTTATAGCCATGTATTTAGTGAAAATATAGATATAGTACAAACTACATGTATCCAGTGCTGATGTTATAGTCATGTATCTAGTACAAGTATGAATATAGTACAAACATCATGAATCCAGTGCTAGTACTATAATCATGTATCTAGTACAAACTTCATGTATCTGGTGCTAGTGTTATAGCCATATATCTAGTACAAACTTCATGAATATTTTCATACACCTGTTAATATATTATTTAAATTATTTCAGCATATGGATGTCATCTTCTATTACTTGCGTAAAAGTCCAAGCAGCAGACCAACAACAGCTACAGATACACAACGACAATGTGTATATTTCTTCCTCTTGTACGTGACATATGGCATAGATATCACATGCAAATAGAGGATGCTGATGTGAGTATTGCTACTCAAGAAGATCAAATTTCTACATATATTAAGGGTTTCAGGATCCCTGCTGGTTTACCTTGGCATTTGGTAGACGATGTCTACATTCCAGTCAACTGTAAGGAGAAGATGCATTGGGTTTTAGCAGTTGTGTCACTAAAGTAAAGGTGCATTCGTGTTTACGAATCGTTCCATGCAGCTGGCCACACAGCTGCAATCAAGTCAGAAATTGACAAGATCACTGAAATGTTATCATTTTTCTTGACAAATAGTGATTTTTATGAAAAGACAAAGCGGACAGACTGGACCAAACTTGATGCATACAAGGACAAAACTGATGAAAATCCTTTTGAAATTGAATTTATCAGTGGTATAGCACAACAAGGAAGCGGAACATTTTAAGTTTTATCATTCATACACGAAAATTAGTTACTATGTCTAATATATAGTAATAAATTTAAACTTATACATTAACATGTGCAGGGATTGTGGATTATTTGTATGTTCCTTTGCTGAGTATTTGAGTGATCAAATTCACATACCATCTCCAGGTCTTGATGCCAAGTTTTATCGTATCAGATATACTTCACTACTATGGAACGCACAAAGCTAGCGATGGCAGAATCAGTGATAATAAAGACCCACCTGCCACAAAGCGCAAATTCACCCACACTGATGCTGATTATATGATAGATCTGGATTAGTGTTCTTATTAATGTAGTTTGAGCAATCTGCTATTTTTGAGTTCATTTATAGGTTTCATGTTTTGCTAGATACATTAAAATACATGGCTGTATTAACTAGTTACTATAAATCTTTTCATATTATTATCTAAATTTTATGGATTTTCAAATGTGCCTGCTCAGATATATGAAACGTATTTATCAGAAACATATTTTTTAAGTGTATCTAGTTATAAATTATATACACACAGATCATATTTGTAAATCATACATGACAAATACCAAACATACATACAATGGTGACGCAAATAGTCTATATATACTATGTATCTATTAGAGTCTTAGTTTTTTAGAAACCAGAAACATATTCATTTCATATACCAGTCAATGTTTTCATTACTATTACACTAGATACATGCTAGAATATACATAATATAGGTCTATAATATTATTACTTGACATAACATTTATAAATTCACGTTATTCATCGATCTTCTCACATAACAAATAACTCATTTACTAAACATAATGATGTACCAAACATTTATAGCAAGATCGTTTGATACAAAAGAGCTTATTTCATGCTATACAAAGGTCTTCTTCCATAAAATATACCTCATTTATTAAATTTTTGTTTGAAACATCAACTAAAAACAGTCAGGTAAAACAAAGCTTCTAATGTATCATTCAAGTCTGCTCTGGGAAGTAACCACACGACCTCCTGTTATGACCTTTGCGCCAACACTGTCCACACCAATTTGCTTTTGTTGGAAGTGTCTCACTCATCTTCTTGTGCCTCCCTTTCTTTGATCTTCCTGATGGTCTCTTGCATTTTGATGGTAAAACCACTTCTTCTCGAACTATTTGTGGTATACCCCAATATTTTTTATCGGGCATTGGAGGAAAAGGCAATTCATATATCTTCACAAGTGTTTTTGATTTGTAGTAGTAAAAGAAGTACAACGCCACCTCTGTTATATTCTTGCCTTCCAAAACGGCAAGTGCGTGTGCACATGGTATCTCATACAACTGAAACCGTTCACAATTGTAAGTTTTCTTATCAAGACAGACAATGTATCTTCTACCATCGTCATTAACTGAGTAAACAAAATCTAACGATGGCATAACCTAACAAAAACATTATAGGATACATTCCATATTATTATACATAAATAGAAGACACAATTAAATTTGTTATTTACTACATACCAAAAATATTGAAATAAGTTTCAATAAACATACAGTCATACGAGATGATCTCTGCTCGTTCAGTACGAGAATTTTTTGAAATCTACCACCTAGCTCGATTCCTGTGTATCCAAACCTCTCTCCATTACTTTTATTCTATTGACCAAACAAGATTCGAACCTGTTCTAAGAACCTATAAATTGGTAGCTCACTTGCCTCAAGTAGATAACCACTGATACATTCATCTATGTTTGAAGTCATCATTCTACCCTTGTTCGTTGTTGCATACACTCTTGACCACTTTTCGTATCCAGCCCTATCAAGATAATTCTTTACTCTATGATCCATTTTCTTAACTTTCTCCATCAGTACTTCAAAATCCTCTACCCTGTGTGCTTTTGCCATAGCATAGAATATATTGCTCAAGGTATCTTTGTGTAATGACCAAGTCCATTATTACGGGTAGTCCAATCGTGCTAAGTGTTAGAGTTAGAAAACTACGGGTTTGGGAGTTTGAAATTCTGGGCTAGGCCTCGGCCAGTTTGGAGTGAGGTAGAGTCTAGAGAAATCTGGGTAAGGAGGTTTAGGTGTCTTGTGTTAAGCTAGTTTTCCTCATAGCCAAGACATAAAGAAGTTCGGGGGACTTTTAAGAATTGCATTGGGGTTAATAGAACTCCCAGAATCGCATTTGACGTGAAAGGGTTGCTTCAGGTCATCGGGAGAAGCAAGTGTGTTGCGAAATAACCAAAACTGGTAGATTTCTGCATATTCTGTCCGTGACAAACGTGGTCAGGCACGATAGTGGCCACAACTATAGTGGTGGAAATTACCACTATAGCGGCGGTCAAGGAGCGGTCAACCCACTTAAGACTGCTATAGCGGCAGCCTACCGCTATAGCGGGACCGCTATAGCAGAGCGGGGACCGCTATAGTGGGCCCACGGGGTTTTAAAGCAGAAACATTCCCCAAAGCTTCAGATTTTCACAAGTTCATTTTGGGAGAAGGTCTAGGCAATTTCCAAGAAATTTTCTTCTTTTTTCCATCAAAATTCATCCCTAAGGTAAGGTTTTCATTCCTCAATCTTTGTATTACGTTTCCTATGTGGTAGAATTGCTAGGAGGGAATTTGGGAAAGGTTAGAATAACCTAGGGATGGTGGAATTTAGGGGAGGAAGGGGATTCCAAGCATGTGAGTTCTTGGGTATGTGTTAAAGTACATTATTATGATCATAGGTTGTTTAATCCCCTGTTTTATCCATAAAAATATGATAGAACTAGGAGAATTAATGGTGAAAAAGCCTAGAAAAAGGGTGGGATAATCATGGGTGGCCTGGGGTTTGGGGATTTTGTATAATTCGAGTAATGTGCAGGCCTTGTGTGTTAATTGTATGTACTGTGTGTTATTTTTAGACCAAGGACGACAAAGGAATTCCGATATAAAGGATGCAAAACCATGGAATTCGGGCCTGTCATCCATCAAGGAACACCTTCACGGAGCCAAAAATTTCACTGCGCAGCTGCTCGGCACTGGTTATAGCTATCCACTAACCTCTCGAAGATTGGCTTTGTGTTCAAGTCAGCCTTTCCGAAAGGTTGATAGCACCAAAGATTATGGTTCGCCAGTGGCAAGATTTTGACAAATATTATGTAGCTAGGTAAATCAACAATCTCCCATGTCTTCGAGCTATTATGCCCCACTAATGAGGAATAGGCAATTAAATCGAAGTCTTCATTTTCGGCTTTCGTAACTCCCAGGTAACTTCACCCTAAGCCTACTATACCATCTCCCGCTTCAAGGGCTGCTCTGCTCTGTCTGAAGATAGGGCTTTTAGTATAATATCAAGACTGACCTCCTGCTTCTGACTATGACTGATTTTCGGATGTTGAGTTCTAAATGCTCTAGCTTGATTCTCAACTCTTAAGAGGGCCTTTAAAAAGACTAGGTAGGCTAGGTTTCATGAGTAGTTAGACCTGTTTACTTTTTGTACTTATTGTATAGTAGAAATGGAGAATCCATGTTTTAGGCCTCCGGGCACGGAGTTTGGTAGATTTGGGATTTGTTGTATTATTTCTAGGATTTACGGAATGGCTGGTCTTGTGAATGGTAGTATGTGTTCAACTTATTCATATTGTCATGATAAAATGATGGGTTGAGGGACTAGCTTGTCGGAAAGGTTTGGGGAACCGAGAAAGTGCTTAGGAGCACGGAAAATGGGAATAGAAAGCTCCTAGGTGGGGTTTCAGGAATGCTTATTGCTAGAGACTTAGAGGCGGTCTGGCTAAGGTTAGAAAAGGAAAGCGGGTCGCATGCTTGTGTGTTTATCTATAAAGGGAAATCGCTAGTTACATGTTAAAATAAAAAGGGCAAACCAGGAAATAGTCTTCGGATGGGAATTGATGGTTCGTAGTTGTACCCAGAAAGGGGTAGGTGGTGGCTTATGATTTTCAGTGAATGGGTATATTCATGTACTCATGTCTAAGTGATTGTATGCATTACATTGCTTAGGGAAGTTGTGTGGAATGTCTAGGTTCCTGTTTACAGTCTGTGATTGGACGGTGTTTACTTGTTGGTTTTACAAGTTGTGTGTGTTCATATATTGACTATGGTTTGTTGACATTCGGTTGGCTCGGGTACCATGCCTGGTATAGGTTACTAATTGGTTGGCACAGGTACCACGCCTAGTACAGGTTACTAATTGGTTGGCACAAATACCACGCCTAGTACAAGTTACTATTCGGTTGGTTCTGGTACCACGCCTGGTACGGGTTTACTTTATTGCATCTTGTATTATTTCATTGATTATTGTATTGCATTGGCTGATATTTCTTCCGTGTGTGAACCGGGTTGTTTTAGTTAATGTGATACTTGATATTGGTTCGTGAGTGGACCGGGTTGTCTATTTATTGGTGCTATTGCTGGTGGTCCTTGAGTGACCAGGAATTATGATATGTCATGTTATGAGTTTTGTCTTGGTGGAGGCCGAGTTGTTATATCGTGTCATTAGTTTGTCTTGGTGTAGGTCGGGTTGTTATATCATATTATGAGTTTGGTCTTGGTGTAGGCCGGGTGGTTATATCATATCATAGTTGGTCTTGGTGTAGACCGGGTTGTTATCTCATGTTATGAGTTTGGTCTTAGTATAGGCCGGGTTGTTATATCATGTCATTGTTTGGTCTTGGTGTAGGCCGGGTTGTTGTATCATGCTATTAGTTGGTCTTGGTGTAGGTCAGGTTGTCACATCATGTTATGGGTTTTGTCTTGGTGTAGACCGAGTTGTCATGTTAACACCTAGATGTGTTAGGGGTGATCCGAACTATGTAGAAGAGGTTATGAGTTCATATTTTATTGTCATTAAATGTACTAATAACGGTTAAGGATTAATTGTGTTAATAAGCATAAGGATGGGTCTTGGGGTAAACCGGGTAGCCTGTTGAACACTTAGGTGTGGTTAGAGGATCCTTGGAGGGTACGAGTTTTGGGATGAGAAAGGGATTCATACATAACTCTGTTGTGGTCGTTGAAAGTGTCAATGGTTGCTAGGTGAGTTGCATGTGGTTTGTAAATATAGAGGAAGACGGAGAGTCTGGGCATGGTTATTGGTTAATATAACCAAGTGGTAAAGCTGTCCTAGAGGTCCAGGAATATCTGGAAAATGGTAGGTAATACTTGGGTATAATATGGGTTTGGTTGGGCAGCTAGCCGGGTCAAGTCTGAATATTTAGTCAAGGTAGTTGACTGGCGTACAGGTTAAATGTGACTTGGGAAGTCTACGTGCCAAGGTGACTTGGGAAGTCTACGTGCCAAGGTGACTTGGGAAGTCTCAAGGTGACTTGGGAAGTCTCAAGGTGACTTGGGAAGTCCTAGATGTCAGGGTCAAGTTTAAAGGTGAAGGAGGGAGCTATAATGTTTATTTCATGTCTTTCCCTATTTTTATTATATGACGGTAGGAATGGATTCGGGTCGACCGATGATGCCTACCAGTATGTGTGTTTGTACTGACTCTACTCTTGCTATACCTTTTTGGTATAGTCTAGTTGCAGGTTGGTGATGTTTTATAAGTTCATGACGATGAGGGTCTCCAGGAACTTCTGTCTTCGATTCCATGGTGGTAGTTGGGTCTTTTATCTCTTTGTGTCATCTTGTAGAAGCTCTTGTACCTTCTTAGACCAGATCCTAGGGGAGGGTGTTTGTAAGATGTTGTTAAGGTTTTTCCGCAATTTGTTTTGTAGACTATTTTTCTGAACCGTATTTTTGTAAAGGAAGGATTTTCTGTTATGTATAAAAGGGGCTTGATTTAATGTTTTACTTTTAATTTCGCATGTTACCTGTTGGACAGGGGGTGAGGGTTCGTTTATATAGGTGATTAGAGTAGGCGTCCGCACGGCCCGGTGGGTTGGGTCGTGACACTTTGCTCTTTCGAAATTTCGTACACACATTCTTCTACATATGCCACATGCAAGCATAATGTTGAACAGATGGATACACTATGCTTACACTCTTAATTACGCTTTCATTGCGATCTGAAAAAACACACATATTTGCACGCTCTCAAAAAGAAATTTCTAAATATTGAAAAAACCACATCCATAAAGAGTCATTTTCTGAATCAACAACCACATATGCAAGTGGTAGTATATGCCCTGATAAGAAATTGAAATCATAAGTCACTAGCTTAGAACAATATAGAATAGGCGCCCGCACGGCCCGGTGGATTGGGTCATGACAGATGGTATCAGAGCCTAGGTTACCAATCTCCCAGTACAAGAGCAAAATGTCGAATTGAGTCCCGCGGATTGGTGTCTAGATGTCCATATCTAATCCTAGGGAAGCTATGAAGCATTCTAGGAAACATCTCTTTTCTTTCATTCCTTTTCGTGCGATTTCGTTACTTGCTTGTATGGGTTAGTCCAATTGGTATCTCTCGATTCCAATTGGTATCTCAACAAGGTGAAGGATTTCATTGGACTCCGGGTACGACAAACAAGCAAGAAGGATTGGAATCGGGAAGGTTCCAATTGGTATCTGGCTGGGGAGGTTATGTAAAGGTATGGATGGGTTGGCTAATGGTCATCCATGAGGCGAATAAAAAGTAATGAAACTGATTTGATTGACTGTTTAAGCTTGAGGCTTGAAATTATGCTTATGTGTATTGATGTTATTTGAATGACTGCAAATGTGTGGTGTGCAATTATTTGATTTTTTGTGAATGTTGTGGTCCAGGAGGAGTCATAGCTTAAATTGGTGTGCTTTTGTTGGTAATTACTATTTACGTGTACTTGAATTGGTTAGTAAAGTGGTGTTACATTTCGGAAATGGGCTTGCCATTGGTAAAAATAGTAAGGGGGACAAGGCTTACGACTGTAGGGAAACTCTAGTTTTAGGACAGTCAGGATTGGTTAGGAACCAGGGGGAAAAGGGCTATCATTGCTTGATGGCAGGAAATGCAGTAAGGAAATTTTTTATGGTAACTCATGATTGTAACTTAAGGATTCCCAGCTTGAAAGTTGTGATTGTTTTAAATGATAAATTATGATATGCCTTAATTAGAATTGTTTGCATTACATTCGGGTATAGGTGTCACGACCCAATTTCTCGATCATGATGGCACCTACAACCCCCGGTAGGTGAACCAATCCCCGTAGCACAGGACCGTTAGTAATGGGCTACTATTTAACAAATAAGGGAACAAGACGAAGAGAATAGATAGACAGGATATAAATATATACATATGCGGAAACTAAACCAAACCCCAAGACCTGGTATCATAGTATAGAGCCAAACTACATACATGGAGTGCAAACGATCCAAAACAATATATACAGATGTCTCTGAATGGTAACAGAGTACATAAAGCAAAAGATAAACTAAAGCTAAGCTCCGATCGCCAAGAGCTCATCCTCAGTCTGAAGTAGTCCCCAATAGATCTCCAAGCACGAATCACAGCGATCTAACAGCGATGTCCCACGCTAGGATCTGCACCCAAAGATGCAGGGGGGTAGGGTGAGCACCAAATACGAAGCATAAGGTACGCAGTAGGAATCATAGGCCGACTGGGCACATATAAGATAAAAGCGTAGTAACAGACAGAATAGAAGCAAGCAGTCACAGAAATCAATGAAAGGTACACAGGAACTAGCCCAGAGGGAAATCAACAGAACCACATGTGAGGCCAGTAAGCAGAA